>PVLA01018415.1:0-14582 GCA_004027455.1 Hydrochoerus hydrochaeris | reverse complement strand
CCCCCTCCCGTCCAGTCTCCTCCCCCAGGGAACGCGCGGGGTGGGTGACAGACCTGGCTGCGCGCCACCACTACCTCGCCTGCCGGGGGCGCTGCCGCTGCCTGAGAAAAAACCCGCGGCTGCCGCCTGGAGGTGCCGTCTCCTCCGCCACCGCTGCCGCCGCCGCCAGGGATAGGAGCTAAGCCGCCGCCATTTTGTGTCCCCCTGTTGTTGTCGTTGACATGAATCCGACATGACACTGATTACAGCCCAATGGAGTCTCATTAAACCCGAGACGCGGCCCCGCCTCGGCGCTGCTCCATTGGACGAAACCACAGACACTGAAGGCCAGCCGTTGGCCTACGCATCTGTCCGTCATGCACTCACTAACCACTCCGAAGCCCATTGGGGAAACTGCCTGCCGGTCATCTCGCCTCCACATAGACACACCTCTCGACCCATCATCCTCCCCCCTCCGGCACCACCTCAAGGGAGGGTCCACGGCCAGTTCCAATCAACAGCCCGCTGGGCCCGCCCCTGCCGTGCACCTATTGGTCCAGCCCTTTTTCTCGCTCCCAGACACCGCGGCACCTCGACTTCCCCCTCCTCACCCCTGTGCTTCTAGAAATGGATTGGGTCTACGCGAGCAGAGGCGCTTGGCTCCATTGGCTGCAGGCAACGCCAATCAGAAGCCTTTCCCTCTCCCCTCCCCCACCCAACCCCAAAGCCCCTAGCCCGCAGCTAAAGTTTGTGTGAGAGCTGATCGCTGGCGGCGGCCGCAGGATTTAGGGGTGGGCGCGTGCGGGCGGGCACGCGAAGTTAAAATTCGAGGTTCTCAGTCGTCAGCTCCCGCGGTGGAGCGCGCGGACGGGCGCGCCGCCCGGAGCGTTCCATCCCGCCCCCTCCTCCACCCTCTCTCCTGTCCCGTCCCGGGCGACTACTCGCCCGCCCCCTGGCTCGCACCCTCCCCCGCACACACACCCCTACCCTGCAAGCCCCAGGCAGGGTGCAGGCGGAACGCAGTCGCTGCAGCCTCCTCGCCATCCCACGCCGAGGGGGAGCGAGCCCCTACCCACCGGGCGTGCACCCCCACTCCGGGCTCCACACTCGCCCGTGTCTGCAAGCACGTGCACCGTTCGCCGCTGCCTCCGGCCACCCCGGTCCCCGGCTAACCTCGCCCGCAGCCCGGCCAATTGCTCGCTGCCCTTTGTTGCTGCAGCCCGGGTCTCCCCGCTGCCTTCCTCAGCCTCCGCCTCGTCCTTTGCCAGCCGCCCGGGTCCGCAGCGCCGCGCTCCCCCCGCCCGGGACCCACCGCCGCCGCCTCCTTCTCCTCCTCCGCCTCCTCCTCCTCCTCGGCTCCGGGCTGCAGCGCACAGAGCCCGAGGCAGCGCCGCCCAGCCCCGCTCCCCCCGCGCCGCCCGCCAGCCCGCCCGGCCCGGCCGGGGGCGCAGCCCGGACCCCGCCCGCCCCAGTCCCCGCCCCGGGGGTACCTGCCTCCGCCCCGGGGGGCTCCGCTCGCCGCCCTCGGGGGAGGGCGGGGACGCCGGTGTCCGCGGGAGGATGGGGACGTCTGGGGCGGGGAGTGTGCCCGCCGGGGCCGGGACCAAGGTGCGGTCCTCGCCAGCGCGCCCCCCTCCCGCAGCCGTGAGCCCTAAACTTAGTCCTTCGCCCGGGCCTGGTGCCCTCGGGCGATCGCGGCAGTTTTGGGGCTGGGGACGTCTCAGGAGCTGTGCCTGCCCTGATCGGGAGCAAGAGGGAGCAGTGACATTCAGCGACAACGGACAGGGCACGGCGGAGGCATCACTGGGTGGGAGTGGGGATGTCAGGCGCGGGCTGGCGAGGAGCTGCCCCTCCAGATGCCCTCTCCCGGCCTGCCAGGGGCTGGCGAGCTCGGAGCCGCGTTCTGGGTGTTTCCTGGGCTGTGCAGCTGGATGGCAGAGGGGCTGGAGGAGGGGGAGATGGCTGGGGGCCCTTCCCCCCTCCTCCTCTAACCAGCGCTGTGAGGAAGGCTGATGGCGAAGTTCGGTTTTCCAGGCTTCCCCTGGGCCCCCCGAGTTCCTGAGGCCCACAGGAGGGAGGCTGGGGGATCCTCTGGCCGCCCACACCGGGCCACACTGCGGCCTCCTAGTTCCCTCCAGACTCGAGAGTGGCCCTGGCTCCTCCCGTGTGGGTGGGATGCTGAAGGAGGGCACATAAGAATATGGGAAAGGTAGATGGAGAAATGGCTCCGAGTTTGGGATAGAAGTTTTCCCTCCCGGGCGCCATTTCTTTGGGAGGGGGAGGAGAACTATGGCTCAGGGAAAAAAAAAAGCACCAAGTTTCAGGCCTAGTGTCCTGGCTGGAAAACCACCTGTTGCCCAAAGTCAGCCCCTGGAGTCCGGGGCAGGCTTGGGCGCTGGTAGGGTGGTGCAGGGTGCTGGGGGAGAAAGCCCGGGCCTGCCTGCCCCATTGGGCTTCTTGGAGCCCTTAACTCCCCATTAGAAACCACTGAACAACTACCACTAGTAGGTACTTTGTCAGAACTTATCTTCGCTCTTATCTCAAACAAACAAAGCAAGCAGCTACAGCCCTGTCCTCAGATGCAGACCACAATCCACGCTTCACTTTTAAAGACGGTCTGCTACTTCGGGGTGTGAGCTCCCCCTACTTAGGCATCTTAGCAGCAAGGTGAGAAGGAGCCTAGACAAAGGGCACGGAGTTGAATGAAAGGATAGGAAAAGGAGAGGGGAGCAGGAGAGGTGTAATACTACACTCCAAACTGTCACCGGTTCCATTATAAAACCCTTTTATAGGTGTTTTATTACTTGGTTGTTAGTTTTTAAAACACAAACCTCTTTAGATTAAATCTTGGCATTCACAAGCTCAGCCCAGGAAACCAAACACAGGGAGAGCTCCCATGCTTGGCTACTTTTGAGTTACATTACAGATAAAACAAACAAACAGCAGGTTGGGTTTCCTAAGTCTCTCCCTAACTTTCATTTAGATCTTCAGTAGCTTGCTCAAGGTGAATTTTTACAAGCCATTAGTTTATGATTCAATCTACTTCGTTCAGGTATTTCAAAGAATGTTTATAAGGTGTGGGTTTGTTTTTTGTTGTTGTTTTTTAAATAATGCAGGTGCTGGGATTTTTATTCTCCCAGAAGTGACTAAGTAAACTTAAGAATCCTGGCAAACTCTATCCTTTTTTTGTTTTTCCCTTAGGGCCTGCCCACATACAATTTATTTTGTATATTACATTTGAGTCCCTTGGACCAGATTTTATCTCAAGTAATAAAAATGAACCATATCTTAATTACAAGCAAGTTTTAAGACCCCACATCTGTACACTCTTAAAATACATTAAAGAAGTAACTAAGGATGATAAAAGTCAAAAAATTCACATCCTAGATGTCTTCAGTGAGTTGCGGAGGACTTGGGAGCACCCTGCTCGCCAGTCTTTCTAATGAATGAGTTATACACATGGACTTCCAGTGTGTCAAAAGTGATGGGACTGCAGACACAGTGGCGCACACCTGTAACCCCAGCACTCAGGAGGCTGAAGCAGGAGTGCCACAAGTTCAAGAACAGCCTGAACTGCTTTAGTGAAACCATCTTGAAAGAAAAAAAAAGTTGAGGGACCTTAGGCAGAAATGAGTCATGGCCCTGGAAGTGCAGCTCAGTGGCAGAGCAGTTTGTCCAAGATCCTGGGTTTTTAATCTCCAGCTCCACAAGAAAAAAAAAAAAAAAGAAAGAAAGCAGGTCATGTTTGCCTAAATCTGTGCCTCTGTAACTCCACAGGTGAACAATGAAGACAGAAATCTCTATCAAACATGCTGATTGTTGTTTTAAGACTCTGTTCTTGACAGAGTTAGCCCGCAGAGAGAGAGGACGGGGAATCCAGCCCTCCCATGAATATTCCCCTCTAGGGTTACTGAGCTTTCAGAAATCTGGCTCTTCAGATAAGTGAGACTGAAAGGATAAGAGACCTAGCCAGAGATACTTAATGCTTACTCCTACCTAACCCTCTCTTATCTGTGGGATCTCAGGTCCTCTGCTGTGCAGAATAGCTCAATTAAGGAGCTAAGCTAGAAACAGTTTTGAATTGAAAACCAAACACCTTGCAAAGTTCCAAGCTGACTAGGCAAGAGGACCACAAATCCAGAGTTCACCAGGGCGGTGGCTTAGCTCAGCACAGGAGAAGCCCTGGCCTGCCCTGCCCAAGGCCCCCGTGGGTTCAGTCCCCAGCAGCAACAAAGCTCCTCAGGCCTGTCCTCCAGCCCCTCAACAGCTGAGGTGGCCAGAACCACACTGAAAGGACCTGGGAAGGAGCCCAACCAACCCCATCCATGGCTCTGGAGTGGTTTCTAATAGAGAGTTAACTTTGAAATCTACATTTCTGACCCATAACTTGTCTTGAAGGTCATGATCCTTAAATCCAAGAACTGCTGGCTCCTCCATAACCAGAGAGCACATGTCTTAGCCCATAGGACTGACCAGAATGATTCCATAGTGTGACCTATTTGTCCTTGAGTCCTGAATAAGGATAAGAAACAGCCAAGAGCAGACACAGGAGAGAGCCTAGGCTTGATCTTTTAAATTTGTTTACTTGCTCTAAGGCAAGTTAGACAAACAGCCTGATAAGAAGTATCACATTCCCAGGACCTAGCAAGTCACAGGAAGGAAAGTGGTAAAAGTGGTGAGGGCTCAGAGACCCTGAATTTATTTGTCCTAGGCCTAACCCAGGGTGAGTGCTATTTATGTTCAATTAGTCACTTGAATAACATTAGTGGGGCGAGGCGGGGGGGGGGGGGGGGGGGGGGGGGGGGGGGATTGTGGCTCAGTAGTAGAGCTCATGCCTTGAATGCACAAGGCTCTAAATTCAATCCCCAGCACCACAATAAGAAAATGATAAATTAGCAACTCTAGCCAGGCAGGGTGGCTCACACCTATAATCCCAGCACTCGGGGGCTGAGGCAAGAGGATCATTGCAAGTTCGAGACCAGCTTGGGCTACAAAGTGAGCTCAAGGCCAGCCTAAACTGCATCGCGAGACCCTGTCTCAAAAAGGTTAAATAAATAAATAAGCAGCTCTAAAAAACAAAAACAAGGTCAGGGATTTAGCTCGGTGCCTGTTTGGCAAACACAAGGTCTTGAGTTTGATCCCCGTACTAAAAAAATAAAAAAACATTAGCAGGGAGAGGTGGCACATACCTGTAATCCTAGGTACTCAGGAGGCTGAGGCAGGAGGACCACCATGAGTTCAATGTACCCTGGGCTATATAAATTGAGTTCAAGTATAGCCTGCACTACATAATAAGACCCTGTCTCAAAAAAACAAACAAAAAAGTAAAAACAACTCGAGTGTGGGTGGCATGTGTCTGTAATCTCAGCACATTAGAGGGTGAAGCAGGAAGATCACTGGGAGTTTGTGGCCAGCCTGGATTACACAGTTCAAAACCAGCCTGAAACACATACCCTGGAGAGAGGAAGAGAGTAGCACACAGAGATAGACAGAGACACAGACACAGAGAATGAATAGGGCTGGGGAGGCAGCACAGTGGCAGAGCCTCCCTGGGTTCAGCCCTCAATACCAAAGGGAAAAAATAAAAACACCTTTCCAACTGCCACATGGAATCCTCTGCAATCAGTGACAGAACAGTAACCATGTCTTGCTACTACTTAGTCCAGGCTTTGAACTCACTATGTAACCTAAATTGGCCTCAAACGCCGAGGGGGGGGGGGTTTCCTCCTGTCTCAGCCTTCCTAGTGCTGGGAGTGCTGAGATTACAGGGATGTACCACCATGCCCAGCATACCCTACTTCCTGCCAGAAAGTTTTAAAGCATTCCGGGTAAGTTTTAAGTATCTCCGGCCCCAAATCAAAACGCTTAATGTGCCTCTTTATACCTGGAAACCCAACAGTTATCCAACCTCTGGCATCTGCCAGGTCACCCAGCACCTCTCCAATCCAAAATCCTGCGGCCCCTCTCCCTTCCTCCTCCCTCAGGGCCTCCAAGCCACCTACTATCACTGCTAAACTGCTACCTCCTCCCGCAGATTTCCGGATCTTTACAGGTGGCCCCAGGACACTGAGCTCGCCTTTGCTTTAGCCCTGAGCTCGGTAAGTGATTACTTGATATTTGTTGAATCACAAAGTAAATAAAAGGACTTACCCAACCCTCCGGTCAGCTTTCAGGATTATTTTTCCACCACACCAACCAGCTGGCTCCTGCGCCACTGCCCTGTGCCTCAGGAGTTAGGAGAGGAAGAAATACCACCCATGCCTGTGGTCCCTTCCTGCCGGCCGCCTCAGAATCACCTGAGCAGTTCAGGAGCCGGCTGGGGCCCGAGCTCAGCAGGCGCCAATTAAATTAGAATATCTCTGGGTGGGTCCATTGTCCAGATTTTCTAAAGCACCCAGTGCAGTGGGGTGGAGAACCATTGATTTCTAAAGGCCAGGCGGATGCCTCAAGATGCAGTGAGGAATTCTGACCCCAAGATTGAGAGATTTTTAAAGCCAGGTGGGTGGGGAAAGATTTTAAAATTAGATAAATGTTGTTAAGAGGTCAGAGTTCTTGTTTTGAGACTCCAAAGGGAGAGAATCTTCCACTAATCATCATAAAAATCTTAGCTGGGCGTGGTAGCACATGCCAGTAATCCCAGCACTGAGGCAGGAGGATCAACCAGGGCTACACAGGAAGTGAGTTCAAGACCAGCCTGAACTACATAGTCAGACTCCATCTCAAAAAAGAAAGAAAAGCCAGGGACATAGTTCAGCCTCACAAGCAAATACCTGCCTGGCAAGTGCGAGGTCGGGAGTCCCATCCCTGGTACCAAAAAAAAAAAGAGAAAAGAAAAGCAGTCAAGCTTCAAATCCTACAATTTAAATACTGAACCTCAAATCTCTAGTTTGTAAAAGATCAGTATGTAAAATACCTAAAAAAAATGATGGAAAAGAAAAAAAAATGTTTTTGAGACAAGGTCTCACTATGCAGTTCAGGCTGGCCTTCAACTCGCAATGTACTCTAGACTGGCCTACAACTCACAGCAATCCTCCTGCCTCAGCCTCCCAAATGCTGGGATTATAACTGAGCCACCACACCCAGCAAAAGTTTTGAGTAACTATTTTCTACTCCATTTTTTTCTTATTTTTTTGGAGACAGCATCTGGCTATTTAGTTCAGGCCGGCCTGGATTCACTATGTATCCTCGGGTGGCCTCAAACTTGTAGTGATCCTTCTGCCTCAGCCTCTGAGTGCTGAGGTTACAGGCATGCACCAATATGCCCAATTTTTGTTTATCTTTATATCCCCCAGAATGCCTTGCACATGTTTGGAATAAATGATGTCAAGTAAAACAAGGATCTGATATTGATCTTCTGACCTGTTATCTCTTTTAGGTCACAAATTAGAGTACAAGCCTCATATACTTAAATGTTTTATATATAGTGTCTAACACATTGTAAGCATTCATTAAATACATGAAGTAGCCAGGTGTGTGGTGCACACCTGTAACCCCAGCACTCAGGAGGTAGACACAGGAGGATCCTGTGAGTTCAAGGTTAACCTGGGCTACAAAGACAAAACCCTGCATCAAAAAGACAAGAAAGGGAGGGAGGGAGGGAGGGAGGGAGGGAAGGAAGGAAGGAAGGAAGGAAGGAAGGAAGGAAGGAAGGAAGGAAGGAGGGAAGGAAGAAGTCACTTTCCATCACTTTCTTTCCCTGGGGTATCTCAGAAGTCACAGGTTCCAGATGATAAACTCTGGGCTGGGACAGGGGCCACTGTGTGAACCCTTAAGTAGCAGATGGAGCCAGCCTTCCTGCTTGCTCTGACAGAGTAATAGGAAAATAAACCTTGCTGTATTACAGCAGCCAGAGAGACGCTGAAGTCTTGCTGAACCCACGTTAAAATAGCCCCTTTTGAGTGATGCGGTGGTGCACGCCTGAAATCCCAGCACACATGGAGACTAGGCAGAGGATTGCAAATTCAGTACCAGCCTGGACCACATAATGAGACACTGCCCCACCCATAAAAAACCCACATATTCCCCACTTTTTTTTTTCAGTACTGGGGATCAAACCCAGAGGTGCACTGCCACTAAGCAACATGTCTATATGTCCATGTCCATGTCCAGTCCTTTTTTTTTTTTTTGGAAACAGGATGTCACTGTGTAATTCAAGCTGCCCTGGAACTCACTATGTAACCCAGGCTAGCCTCAAACTCGTAGCAATTCTCCTGCCTCAGCCTACAGATCACTGGGATTACAGGCACGTGCCACCATGCCCAGCTCTATCAGGTTTCTGGAGAGCAATTTGGCAATATTTATCAAGAGATTCAAACTGGCAGGGCATGGTAGAACTCACCTGTAATCCCTGCACTCAAGGAACCTGAAGCAGAAGGATTGCAAATTTGAACCCAGTCTGGGCAATATAGAATAGAAAGACTGCCTCAAAATAAAAACAATCCCAGTACTCTGAGAGGCTAAAGTGGGAGAGTCACAAGTTCAAATCCAGCTTGGGCAATTTAATGACTTAGGAAGAATTTATCTCAAAATAAAAAATAACAAGGGCTGGATATAGCTCAGTGCAAAGGCCCTGTGTTCAATCCCCAAAGGTCTCCCACACACAAGAGAAACAGAGACAGAGATTGAAAAGTACCGTGAGGGCCAGGGATTTAGCTCAGTGGCATAAGCGCCTGCCTGGCAAGTGCGAGGTTATGAGTTCGATCCCTGGTACTACAAAAAAAAAAAAAAAAGAAAGAAAGAAAGAAAGAAAGAAAGAAAGAAAGAAAGAAAGAAAGAAAAGAAAAGTACCCCTAGCAAGCCAGGTGTGGGGACACAGGACTATACTCCAGTACTCAGGAAGCTGAGTCCAGGCCAGCCTGCGGGCTACACAGTGAGAGGAGCCTTTGTCTCAAACCATCCAGAACAAGCCCCAAGCAGATGGCTCAAAATGGCCCAGCAGATGTGGGTCTTCTCACTAGCCCAGCTTTGTCCCCTCAGGCAAGGCCTTGACCTTTGGCCTCTTTCCTGAGGTAAAAAGGCAGCTACTTCTCTCTCCCTCACAGGGCTGACTGTGTAAGCAGTGATGCTGCTGAAAAAACAGTGTCACCATGAATTCCTTTCCAGGCTGGCCTCAAACTCCTGGCTATCCTCCTGCCTCAGCCTGCTGAGATTATAGGCATGTACCACCACACCCGGGTAGTGTGACAGTTTGCAAATTTATTGTTGTTTTTCCACCCATGCTGGGTTTGAGCTTTCAATCCTGCCTCAGCCTTCCTGCCACCAGGGTGCCCATCTTTCACAAGTTGTGCCTTTGGGATAAATTCCAAGCAGCTGAATTGTTAGTTCCTACAAAGTGGTTTTTTTGTGTGTGTTTTTGTGTTTTTATTTTTTTGGTTTTTTGGTGCTGGGGGGTGGAAACCAGGGCCTCAAGCATGCTAAACTGGGCTGGAGCACTAAGCTACACTCTCAGCCCCAGGACATGTATTTTACTTGTGAAAATTCTGGCTGCCACAGTTGTAGCCAGAGCCTGTACTTCCAGCACTCTGGAGGCTGAGGCAGGAGAATCACAGTGAGTTCAAGACCAGTTGGACTGCAGAGACCTTGTCAAAAAAGAGAGCGGGGCCAGGATTTAGCTCAGCAGCATAAGTACCTGCCTGGCAATTGTGAGGTTGTGAGTTTAATCCTTGGTACCAAAAAAAAAAAAAAAAAAGGGCTGTGAAAAAAAGAGAGCAGAGCAAGAGAAAAAATTCTGGCCAGCTTGTGGGCCTCCTGGTGCATACTCCAGGAGACAGCAACAAGGACAACAGACAGATGCCCACCCGGCCCTACACCCCAAGGGTGCAACCTCTCTCTGCACTGAAACTTCAGTTTGCACTTCTCTTGTGGAGCAAGTTGCACCCCTTTTCCTCTGTGGAGTGCGCCCCATCTCTTTTCCTTTCACTGAGTTATCTGCTCCTCTGGCCTCTGCTTCCAAGGGGTCTCTACTATGAAACAGTCACACTCAATAGGAGACAAAAACAGCCTTATTAGTCTGTACCTCCACATTCAAGGGCACAAGAGGACCGGCAAATTGACCCCAGCCTCTACCATCCCAACCCTGGTTTCCCAGTAGGTCACATCTGTACTCTAGTGCTTGCCTCCTTCCATTCCTAGGGCCTGGGGCAGTGTCACAAGACTCTCTTCCTAGCCTAAGGGGCTGGGGAAAGGAAGTCTCTCTCCAAGGGAAGGCACAGGGTACTCCAGACTGTGTTATGCAAATGATTAAAACTGCCTGGCCCAGAGGACCAAGAGGAGAAAAATTGAAGTGACAGCTAGGTGTGATGGTGCACACCCAGCACTTGCTAGGCTGAGGCAGGAGGATCCCTGTGAGTTTCAGGCCAGCCTGGGCTACTTAGTGAGACCCTGTCTCAAAGAAAAACAAACAAACAAACAAACAAAAAACTGCTTCAGTGAATTCCCATGCACTCATTATCTAGATTCAGCATTTGTTCATATTTTTGGTACATTTTATTATTCTATAATAATGCAATATGATATATATAATATATATTATCTTTGTAATGAACTAATTGAGAGCAAATTGCAGATTTTTACTCCTAAATAGTTCCTGCCACTAACATTAAGGCATCCTCTTAAATAATTCCAGAAGAATTATCAAATTCAGAAAATGTACCATTGTTAAATTGAGGGGATCTAATTTCAAATTCATGCTCAAATTGAACTAATTGTCCCCATAAAGGCTTTTGTAGCTGTTTTTCTCCTAAGCCAGGGCTAACATTTTCTTGTTTTCCTTCTTTCTTTTTCCCCCACTTCCCCTGATCTGCAGGAGTTTCTCAGCCTTTCCCACTCTTCGTGGCCCTGGTGTTTTTAAACATTTCAGGGCAGTGGTTTGGTACAATTTCATTTACTTTCAGTTTGATGTTTCATTCATGTTCAGGTTCAGTTCACGCCTTCTTTGGGGTGTGTGTGTGTGTGTGTGTGTGTGTGTGTGTGTTGCTGTTTATGGAACCCAAGTTCTTACCCAGGTTAGGCAAACTGTCTGCCCTGACTAAAACTCCAAGCCCAAATTATGCACTTTTGATAAAATACTTTTTTTTTCCTCTTGCAATAGTAGGGTTTGAGCCCATGACTTGCTCAAGCATGCTTGACAGTTGACTATTCTTGTTTGTTTAGGTTTTTATAGTCTTAATATGTAATTCAGGCTGGCCTTGAACTCCCTATGGAAGTCCAGGTAAGCCTGAAGCTTGATATCTTTCTGCCTCAGCCTCCTGAATGCTGGATTATAGACACACACCACCACACCTGGCTTTTGACAGTTCATTTTGAAATGAAAAGTCATCCTCCCTCCAAAAATAGCTCTCTTATTCACCTTTGTTTTATGTCTGTGCCTGGCTGCTGGTTATAGGAACTGCACACTCATAATCCAGCACTCAGAGGCTGAGGCAGAAGGATCTCAAATTGGAAGCCAGACTGGGAAGTTTAGAGAGACCTTGTCTCAAATCTAAAAACAAAAAGGTCTGGAAATGTAACTCAGTAGTAGAGTGTCCCACAATACTAGAAAGAGAGAGAAAACAGAGACAGAGAGATTGTACCTAGCAACACTGAAGAAGCTCTGTGGGAAATCCAAGTTGCCTTAACAAATGAATGCAACAGCAACACAATGCACTGAATTTTTGAATTCAGGTCTTATGCAGGAAATAACTTAGGTTAACATTACTGTATACACTGAGAGATTGAGAGGTACAGAAGTTAAGATACCACAATTTTTCCACAGGGAAAGGTTTTTCTTTCTTTCTTTCTTTCTTTCTTTCTTTCTTTCTTTCTTTCTTCCTTTCTTTCTTTCTTCCTTTCTTTCTTTTTTTGAGACAGAATCTCACTGTGTGTGTAGTTCACAGTGGCCTTGAATTCGCTCTGTAGCCCAGGTAGGGATAGAACTCCTAGCACTCCTGTGCCACCACATCTGCCTGTTTCCTTAGTGCTGTGATTACAGGTGTGACACCACACTAGGCCCTTTGCTCATTTTTGGTTAAGTAATTATCTTTGCACTGTCGAATCAGCTTTATTTATTGGTCTTTTTGAGACAGGGTCTTGCTCTGCAATTCAAGCTGGCCTGGAGCTCACTTTGTAACCCAGACTGGTCTCAAACTCACAACAATCCTGATTCTACAGCCAGGCATGGTGATCAGTATTTTATAGTTTACAATTAACATTTTCAACTTTTTTGTTCATTTTATCCTTTCTGATGTGGTGGTAATTTTTTTCCTAGTAGTGGGGATTGAATTCGGGGTCTTTGCCCTGAAAGTCTCATTAAGTTCCTAAATTACCCAGGCCAGGTTCAAACTTCCATCCTCCTAGCAGATTTAATGTGAGATACATAAATATGTAAAGATTTACAAGGCCGGCCTACAGTGGCTGCCCGCAGAATCAGGCGTAGCAGAGAGCAGGCGGCTGCCTGTGCACCAGGGACCAGAAGGGTCCAATGGCAGGTCGAAAGCCCAGAGCTCACTGCCATGTCCCGGGTGAGGCCGTGTCAGGAGGGGGAGCAGGGAGTCCCTGTCCGAAGGGGAGCATGGAGATGACGTCTGAGGTGGAGACTTGAGCTCCGTGGAAGGAACAAAAGTGAGCCTTCCTTCTCCGTTTCCGCTTATCCCATGCAGGCGGCAAGCCTGTTGGCTGCTGTCACACCCAGGGAGGGTCTTTTCAGTAAATCCCTTCAGCCACAGTCACAAATGTGCTGATTCAAGGTAGCTGGTGTTTCTTACTCAAGCTTTTTTTTTTTTTTGGTATAGGGATTCGAACTCAGGACCTTGCACTTGCCAAGCAGGTGCTATGCCACTCAGCTGTATCCCTGGCCCCTTCTTACTCAGTTTGACTCAATCATTTTGCTGCTGTGACTACAGGCATTGCAACCACACATGGCTCGTTCTTCACTCTTTGTTTCTTCTTTTACACCTTCTTCCTCTTTTCTTTTATTTTCTTTTTCTTTTTTGGTTTTGTGGCCCAGGCTGGCCTTGAATTCAAGGCCCTTCCTGCCTAGGCCTCTTCAGTGCTGGGATTTATACAACTACCACATCTTTAAAGAGTCAGTTTTGGGGTTGTAATGTTCTCTGTTGTCTCACCATTCTCTATTTCATTTCTCTCTGCTCTAATTTTTATTATTTCTCTCCCTCTACTTGTTTGGAGTTTAGTTTGCCTTTCCCTTACTGAGTTTTCTTCTTTCTTTCTTCTTTCTCTCTTTCTTTCTTTCTTTCTTTCTTTCTTTCTTTCCTTTTCTTTCTTTCTTTTTCTTCCTTCCTTCCTTCCTTCCTTCCTTCCTTCCTTCCTTCCTTCCTTCCTTCCTTCCTTCTGTCCTTCCTTCCTTCTCTTTCTTTTTTGGTACTGGGAATCAAACTCAGGATCTCATGCTTGCCAGATAGGTGCTCTGCCGCGGAGCTATAGTCCCCAGACCCCTTCCTGGGTTCTTAAGGTGAAAGGTAAAGTTATTAATTTAAGATCGTTCACCATTTTAATATAGGCATTCAAACCCATGCATTTCCTCATTGCTGCTTTCTCAAGTTTTGATTTGTTGGCTTTTCATTTTATTCATCTTAAAATATTTTCCAGTTTCTCAGTGGGATTTCTTTGACCCATTGGTTGTTTAAGAGAGTGCTATATAGTGGCTGGGACATAGCTCAGTGGCATAAATGCCTGCCTGACAAGTGCAAGGTCCTGAATTTGATTCCTGGTACCAAAAAAGACAAAAAACAAAAAGCTGTGCTGTATAATTTCCTTATATTTGTGAATTCTCTAAATTTCCTGTTATGAGGGATTGCTACTTTTATTTCATTATGATCAGCAGTCTATTTTTATCGTTTCGATCTGTGTGTGTGTGTGTGTGTGTGTGTGTGTGTGTGTGGTACCGGGGATCGAAGTCACAACCTCGCGCTTGCCAGGCAAATGCCTATGCCACTAAGCTAAATCCCCATCCCATCGATCATTTTTTAATTTATTAAAAAATTGTTATATGCGATGTATCCTGGAAAATGTTCCGAGTACTTGAGAAGAAAGTGCATGTTTTGTCCTTGGTTTATTCAGTATTAGTGCTTCATGTCACAGTTCAGAGTTTGTGGCCTCAGTGGAGCACAGATTTTCTTTTTTAGCATGGCTGCTGGGGCGGGGAGGGGGGCGGTTTCTTTAGGCGGGAGATTTGCAAGTAGCCAATCTGAGAATGTGATTTAGTTCTGCTTGCTGCTGATTGGCTGCTGCCCTGTAGCAATCTCACATAATAGGTTGCTGTACCGTGTGTAGCTCTCGCGAGTGTTCTAAGTGAATCCCTAGATCCCTAATATGCTACCAAAACACCCTGCACTTTCTAAGGCTTTACTAATCTAGAATTTTACTAAATTAAATTATATAATTGTGGCATAGCATTTTTAGGGTTTAAATTATAGAAATAGGCATTTATAGACATGTTTCTGACCATATCTGATATTTGCAGTTTTTCCCAACTTATGAGTATTCTTGGAATGTAAACCTGATGAATCTCTGGGGTCCACTGTTGTTTTGCTTGTTTTTACCTGTCTTTGTTGATCTTACCCACGACCAAGAAGCAGAAATTGAGCTCTCCAATCTTCTCTCTCTCTCTC
>PVLA01018414.1:0-14580 GCA_004027455.1 Hydrochoerus hydrochaeris | reverse complement strand
TTGTGTGAATTTATTTTTTTCTTTTTATTTGTTTGTCAATTTTGTTTATTCTCTCAAAAAACAGCTTTTTGATTCATTAATTCTTTGATTTTTTGTTTGTTTCAATTGCATTGATTTCTGGTCTAATCTTTATAATTTCCTCACTCTGTGAGCTTTGTGGTTAACTTGCTCTTCTTTTTCTAGAAGCTTAAAATGAAGCACTAGGTTATTTATTTGTGCTCATTCTGTTTTCTTGATATGACAATTTATTGCTATGTATTTCCCTCTTAAGACCACTTTCATTGAATCCCACACATTATGGTACATTATTTCTGCATTTTCATTGAATTGTAGGTATTGCTTTATTTTTTTTTAATTTAGTCTGTAGCCCCCTGGTTTTTCAAAAGGTTGTTATTTAATTTCTATGTATTTATGCAGGCTTTGCCATTTCTTTTGCCATTAATTTCCAATTTCAGTGTGCTGTGGTCATATATTACACATGGAATAATTTCAATACCTTTGCATTTACTTAATAATGTTTTACAGGGTAACATACAGTCTTTTGGAGAATGTCTCATGCATAGCTGAGAAGAATGTGTATTCTGAAGTGGTTGGGTAGAACACTGTAAACATCTACTAAGTCCAGTTGCTCACAGGTATGATTCAGTTCTATTATTTCTTTTTTGACTTTTTTTCTAGTTGATCTATTTCTTTGTGACAATGGGGTTTTAAGGTCCCTTGTTATAATTGTGTTCTTGTGTATTTGGTTTTTTATGTCCACTAGTATTTGTCTTAAATACTGGGTGCTCCTGTGTTACTTGTTGCATTTATATTTATAATCATTAGATCTTCCTCTTGATTTTTTCCATTTATGAGTATGTAGTGGCCTTCTTTATCTCTTTTAATCCTTTTAGGTTTGAAATTCACCTTGTCTGCAAATAGTATAGTTGTCTCAGCTTCTTTCTAGGTTCCTGTTGCATGGAATATGGTTTCCATCCTTTGAATTTTAATCTATGAGTTTCCTTTTGGGTCAGATATGTTTCTTGTATACAGCATATTGTGAAATCATGTTTCTTGATCTATTCTGTCAACCTATTTCTTTTGATAGGTGAATTAGGCCATTTGCATTTATGAATATCACTGATATATACTGGCTTGAGGTTGCCATGTTATGTTCCAGTTGTTTGCTTTCTGTTTTTCCTCCTTATTTAATTGCTTGTCCTACCTTGTGGTTTCTTTCTGTTGTTGTTCTAGGGATTGTGGTCATTTTTATCTCTGTCTAGTATGTCTTTCAAAATTCCTCCTAGAGTTGGTTTGGTTGACATGAGTTTCTTCAGTTGTTCTCTGTTGTGGAAGTATCTTGTTTCTCCATTAAATTTGAAAGACAGTTTTGCTGGGTACATCAGTCTGTTTGAAAGTTGTTTTCTTTCAGTGTTTGAAATACCTCAATCCAAGCTCATCTTGACTTTGTGCTGAAAAGTCTGCTGTTATTCTAAGTTCTTATGGGCTTTCCTTGATAGGTGAATTGTGTCTTTTCTCTAACAGCTTTTAGTATTCTGTATCTATGCTGTACATCTGAGATCTTAATCATTATGTGTCTGGGTGTAGATTTATGTTAGTTGTAACTGTTTGGCATCCTACATGCCTGACTTATCTACATATCAGCTTCCCCCCCTTTCAGAAATTTTCTTCTATTACCTCTGTGAATATTTTGTTTGTCATTTGCACTGACTCCTGAGTCTTCACTAATGCCTATTAATCTTTCATTGTTGCTTTTGGCATTATCTTGAATCTTCTGGATTGTCATTTCATGCTGCTTTGTTATTTTTAAAAGCTCTAGTCTTTCATGATCACTAATTGAGATCCTGTCCTCATGGTCCAAAATCCTATCCTCAGCTACATTTAAAGTTTTGCACATTTTAAATAGAATATTTTGTTTGTTGGATGTCTCTTTGAGTTTGTTTGATGAGTTGTGCTTTTTTATATTATTCATTCAAGGTTTCTATCAGTTTCCCATGTTCCTGTACTTTTTTCTCTATTTCTTCTTTAACAACTCCTTTACTAAGATTGTTATTTCTATCTTTACATGGGAGAGTACATCTAATTTGATTTCCTCTATAGCCTTGTGGAGGTTTTTTTTCACTCGCTATCTTTTCAGAGATTTCTGGTGTGTTACTTTTTAAGTCCTCTCTTTCAATGTGTTTGAGACTGTATTTTGCTTTTTTGTTTTGCCATTTTCCTCTTTTGAGTTTGGTATTAGGTCTTTCAATCCTGCTAGTGTCAACTGTTGCTAGTGTGTATCTTGGTGTTCTAATGTAAGGCTGATGCTTGTTCCATTGTTGTGACCCACAAAGGATAAGTGGGCCAGTCACCTGACTTCCTGTTGCAAGTCCTGTTGGGTGAGTCATATATTATTCCTAGGCTAATAAGCCTAGTAGTATTGATGTAGGTCAACTTTTAGTACCTGCTATTACTTTATCTTCAGGTTATTCCAGGTGATAAAATCTCCCTGTCTATAGTGATTGTGTCTGCTGAAGCCATAATGTGTCCCTATTGTGTGCCTGTGTGTCTCATAAGCTCTTTTAATTTTCTTCAAGTTGGGAATGTCCTTCTTGGCACCCTCCTCACTCTGCCTGATGCTTTCTCTGTGTAGGAAGTGGTCACCCACACTCTTGTCAGGCTCACTAAGTTCTTATAGTTAGTTGGAGGGGGCTATTTACCCAATGTACACCTCTATTTTAGGGGCATACTCACCACACTGGTTCCTGCTGAGATCTGTTTGGGTGAAGCAGTTACTGAATCTCACTTCAAGTCAGCACAATTAATCTGGTTTAGTCCAAGGTTCACTGCCTGGGAGTGAAGTTCAAGTTTTTTCCATGTGTTGGGATTCTCCGCGGTCAAGTCTTGTGGCTGGATTCTGGGCCCTGCTCACTGTTTTGAATTCACTAGGCATGGCCCGATTTGGCCCCCATCCCCCCATGTGCCTTGGTGTGGTCTCTGACACAGGGCAAGATCTTACTGCCTGGGAGCAATGTTCCAAGTTTTCTTCTGTGATCTGGGATTCCACTTGGTCAGGGCCCACTGCTGGATTCCAGGCCCTGTTCACTGCTTCCCTTCATCTTTATTTTTGGAACTATTGCTATTAACTCAAACCCAAAATGTGTAAGCCCTGCAAGTCCCACTGAATGGAATGAATTATCAAATCCATTGGAAATTATTTCTACAAAGTATTTTATATAGAATATTTGCTCTCTCATTTCTGTCATTGAGTTAATGAAGTTCTTCAATATACAAGTTAAAAAAAATCAGCCTATTCCTTTGTTTCCTTATACAAAGTGAACTTCAAAAGCAAAAGCTCCATTGCTACACAGCTTACTTGTTAATTTGGACATCATTCTGTAGAGCTATGTTGTATTGCAACAATTAAAATTTTGTATGTAGTTTTCTCATCTGGGATAAAAATAGTACAACAATTTCAGGAAAAATAACCACAGAAAATATGCATTAATATAATTGTGCAGTATCTAATAAGCTGTCAAACTGTGTAGTTATGTACTTTTTCAAGGGAAGAAATTTTTCTAATTTGTCTTTGGATTTCTGGCTGGATGTGAAAATGCAATGACAAACACAATTTCATTCTGGAGAGAATGCTAATTTATTCCAGAAACCTTACATGGCAATGGTCTGGTAAATGTCAAGGATAAGGCAAATTCTACTCCCAATCCATTTCCAAGTATTTTAATTGGTACATATAAATATTGTATCTTGATCATGTTTAATCACCATTTCCCTCCCACCCTCTCCTGCTTACCTTTTCCTGGTCCTCTGTCTCATTATCAAAAAAATTCTTCTGTATTTTTTCATTCTCTGTCTCTGGATGTCTCTCTGTTACCCTCTTGTCTCCCATTCTCTCTCTTTCTCTCTCTGAGCTAGAATCTCACTATACAGTTTTGGCCATGAAATCATTATATATGCCACTTTACTCTGTCCTCCTGACCCAGATTCCTGAGAGCTTAGAGTATACTTTTGTGTCACCATATTAAGCTCTAGGCTTTCTTCCTTTGTTCAACAGCAAGAGCACTTGAATAAAATTCTCATTATGTATCCCAAGATGACCTCATACCTCAGTTATCCACCTGCCTCAATTTCCCATGTGCTGTGATTATAAAAATGCACCGCTATGTGTTTCTTTCATTGTTTTACTTTGCTCTTTACATAATTTACATGTTATATTTCTAATATAAAAGTAATCACAGGGCTGTGGTCTGACAAGCTGCAGCTGCTCCAAGGTGAGAACCATTGGCATTTCCTGAGCTCCATGCCATGTTGGAACTTGGGGCACAGGGAAATCAAGCAGCCTGCTAGCCTCTCTGGTAAGTGGCTGTGGGTCCATAGAATCAAATATACACCATGCCCCCATTAGCAAGTGGGAACCAGAGGTCTGAGTATGTTGTAAGCAGTGTGGCAAGTAAAGGGGATTTCCTTTTACCATCTCTTTGAAGGCAAATGGTTTTATCCCTTTTTTGCACAGTTCTGATTAATGGTACTGCTCTATTCAATATTCTGATTTTGAGTTTGGTATTTACTTCCATTTTGCTCTACCTGATTGAAAGAACAGCTATTGTGAAGAGAATGAGATGTACTATTGTGCCCATTGCTATTGTCCTGCTGACCTGCTGTGAGGTTCTGTGCCAATTTTACTGCATTGTCTCTCTTGGCTTTCTTCTGTCTTGTTCTGCTGTATTTTACTACCTTCAAAATTAATTTAAAAAGATAAAAATGTAACAAAAAACCTCCTCAAAACTCCCAAATCCACCAAAGCTGATCCATGGGTGTGAATGAGGGGAAACTCAAAAACAAAGCAACAGAATTATTATATAAGGTTATTAAACAGTAAATAACAACACCAAAACAGATCAGTAAGGTACTGAGCAAGCTGAAATATGATATAACAAAACAGATAATGGACTTAAAAAGCAAAAGGAGGAAACAAAAGTGCTCTAAAGGATATAACTGCATGTATGTGTAAGTATGTAGGATTGATAACCATGTTGCTAAGTTTTTATTGGATCATTGAACAGAACTTTTTGCAACCTCACTGTTTGAATGTCCACTTTGTATGCTTTGATTTTGTAACTTGAGCAATTATGTCTGGGCAGACAATATGCAATTTATCACCTATTGATTTCTTACTGGTTGTTTTTTTTTCTGAAATTCTGTATTGCTTCTACCATTTTTTGTTTTCCTTTTTTCTCTTTAAATAAAATTTTTAATAAAAAGAAATCACATTTTCAAAGACATTTGTCCAACACAACAGACACAGAGCTATGAGGAGGCTGGGGATCCAGAGCATCACTAAGTTGGCATGTGAGTAAGCTAACACACAAGGAAAATCTTTGAAAATGTGAGTACAAAAAGACTTCCTAGGCACAGAGTAAATAGTTGCTCAGTGAAGAAAGGAATTTCCCCTTCTCCAAGTTGATAAGATAAAATTCTCCATATATACTGAGTGCCAACTTTGCAGCTAGACAGAGACAGAGCCTGAGAAGGAAAACTGAACTGAACCATGTGAGTAGGGACTGAAGTTATGGTGACCAGTGTTCCCCTCTGCAGGGAGACAGCACTGAGTCTAGACCCCTTGAAATTCCCCTCTCATTTTCCCATGAGAACCAGCAGGAGAAAACTTCAGACATTGCTGGTTTTGAGAGGCAGTTGAAGTGAATTTCTCCACCTTGGGAGGGGGAGCAGGAGAATGAAACACTCCCATTTTTCAGATCTTTTTGATACAGCAGCCACTTCTCTCCAGACAGACAGTGAAACCCTTTAATATTTAGACTGGGTACAAAAGAAGGGTGATTGCAACACACACACACACACACACACACACACACACACATGAAACCAGGCAATTGAGGAAAATGTCCTAGTGCCTGACTTGTTGGAGAGCAAACATCAAGGTGAGAAATTGTCAAGGGAGTGAGAGAAGAGTGCAAGAACCCCAGCTGATAGTGAGCATATTCAACCCATCAAATTGAAACAGCAATAGAAAAAAGGATCATACATAAATCAGGGTGCTGTGAACACTGTAGCAGGCCCAGAGCTTAGGCACAGGAGGAGCAAGGGGAATAAGGTAGAGGCTGGGAGCAGAGCTACAGAGAGCTGTGGAAGGCTGGCCAGATATGGGTCCTTATCCGTGTGAAGCTCCTCATGTCCCAGCCTCTCTGCTCTGCTCAGAGGCATCCAGAGCACACAGAGCAGCACAGAGACACTGGGCAACTGAGCATCCATGAGCAAGACTGGGAATTGAAGGTGCTTGGGCTTTGGTCAGGTCCTACACACAAAATAGTCACACACAGTGTTATTGTCATCCTCCTTTCCAAGAGCAGAGGAGACTGAGGGACAGTTGTGGCCCATCTCACTCCAGACAAATCTCAAAGAGGAGAGATGTCACTTTAGAGGAGTGGAGGATAGCCTTCAATCTGTCCTGATAGGTTTCTCATATTTTGGCAGAGGGTGAGAAAAAGACAAGATAAAAGGTAGCATCATTTGTAAGTTTCTTCTGACAAATGGTGTAACACACCAACATGGCTGTGAGTTGACTCTCAGCAAGGTGCCCCTGCAATACTCCTGAAATTTTGGAAGCTACTGCTGTGTTTTGAAGAGGAAGAGGGCACATTGACATGCCTATGATCAGAAAAAATATATAAAATTATGAAAGATAGCAACTAAAGTACTATCTATTGAAAAGTGAGGAATACTGATCTATTCAACCTAAAAAATGAGAAAGGTATAAATTGTTGAATATGCTACTTAGCCAGAAGGGATTACTACTCATATGTGTGAATCAAAATATCGAATTTTGCTCTTAAAATTGTACAAATATGATGACACTTTAAAGTAAAGCAAAGACATTCAATTATTTAGTGAATCAATGGTTAAAGGAAAAAAGAAATACATACGCTAAGAATTTCCCAGGAGGGAGTATGGGTAGGGGAAGAGAAACAGAGAAGTGGAAGGTAAAGAAAAAGTGATAACTGAAAATGTTACGATTTATTCCCATTAGTAAAAGATCTATCTCCATATTCCCTACCAAAATAGTAAATTCTCAAGTGCAACGTGATGAGCAAGGAGTTAAAATGTATCATGGTTTAAACGGAAAGTGTTTATACAACCCTGGTTTCACATTCATTGTGTTTATAAATAGTTATTAGAGAATTTCTCTGCCACCATAAATAGCACAGGAACCATATGTGTTTCAATGATAGAAAAGGTTTTTGCCTAGGAATTCCTACTTCCTTGTGTCTTGCAATCACATGCCTATTGAGGTGATATTGACCCAAAAATTCATCAATTGCTTTTCATTTAGAATAAACTTCGACCTTATACTGAAGGCAACACAGTATAATACTGGTTTCTATATCACCAGTATAATCCAAAATAATTTATAATAGTGACTTATTTGATCAAATTCATTAGCAATATGATACTTGAAAGAAATAGTACTGTATCCACCACAACATAATATCTCCTGAAAGTTTCAGATATTAACACATTTTCTGGAACATTCTAATATATATTTGTGCAGGAATTAATGTGAAATTTATAGTAATTACACTCAGATTCCAAAAGAGCATATATTCACTCTTTACTTCCTCATCTAAGATAAATAATGTTAAATCAAACATTTCAGCTTTTCTGCTTTGTTTTCTTTTAGACATTTTTGTTGATTATATACAGAAGTAAGTGTCTAGTAAATTCATTGCAAAAAATCATAATAGATTTAGGAATGATCATGCCTTTCTGCACACTTTTTTTACAAAATAAAAACATACTTAGGCATACTAATATAGTAAACTGCATTATACAACATGGACTCTACAGATGGTGCAGGTGACACAGACAAAGTAGAATGGAGGCTCTTTTCAATTTCGATGATGCTTTAAGATGTCCAATAATCAGGTGGGAACACTCACTTTGCTTTAATACACAAAGAAGCACCACAGAATATGTGACATATTAAGGTGCTGGTCAATACAATAGCCTGTATAGTAATGGAATATTGATGATATTTCAGTTTTTGCATTAGGATGGCATTGAATGCATAGTATTACAATAATTAGGCAGATCTGCAATTATACATCAAAATCAGGTTTATAGGCACAAAGGCAAATATTTGGGAGAAATTATTTTAAAAATTAAAGAGTTAAAACATTTCATGATTTACTTTGAATTTTATTTTTTCAATATGTTTCTAAAGAGTATTATTTATATCTATGATTAAATCAGAATTTTTTGTATAAAATATAACCTGCTGAAACTGTTGCATTCTATCTTTATATTATTACTCATGAGTATATTTCCAGAAATATCATCTCCAACAATTTACAACTTCAATGCAAATATTATCTGCAAATATATATATATATATATATATATATATATATATATATATAATGTGTCACATTAAAAATAAAATATATGAATTTCAGCCACAGTTTCAAAGATTACCAAAACCATGAGTTGTGTGTGGTCTTCCAAGGGTGAAAAAATCTTTTGTGAATTTGTCCTTTAACTTTTCCCCTGGAATTTGGCTAAGCAAATTTCACTAGAAACTGTACCCTGAGGATGACTAAATGTTGAGTTGTTTGGAATGCTCATTATATGAGATGCCCTGAAATTATTAGCTGGGGAGGGAATCCACATGCTATCCTGTTTATGTGCCTTCCTTAGATTCTTTTCAGATAACAACTGCCTTGTAAAATTTCCATTTGATCAAGAGCTAAAGTGAATATAATTTACCTCAGAATAAAAAAAAAATAAATTAAGAAACAAATACAACAGAAAAAATTTCAGACTTATTTGTGTAAGGATTTATATCTAGGAATAATTTGAGCTTGATAATACTGTAGATAACTGACACTGGAAAAGGTTATTTTTTTGTTGTTGTTCCCACAACTTTGTCTCACAGTAAGTATCATTTTTCAAATTAGAGGGCATTAGATCATATAAAATGAAATGAAAATTTTGTAACAGTAATTTAGACAGCTTGGGCCTTACTTTAAATAATAATATTTGTGAAACTAGAATATAAAGTTGATGAAATCAATGTCTTCAGCCAATGTACATAATTTGAAAATATAATTTAAAACTAAATTATATGGCTAGTGATCCTATTGTGAGAAGAATTACTAACAGAGTCCAAGGGGGAGACTTGCTCTTGACTCCACACACAGTGGCAGAAACTGTCTTTTGGTGGGAAGAAAATGTTTTATTCCCAGCTACAGCCCAGGAGACAGTGGGGCTCTCCATGTCTGTGCCCTGCCTCTAACTGTGCTCAGCCTCACAGGGTTTTTACCTCCAAACCCCTCCCCACTTCCTTCCTCCTTGGGCCATGCTAAACCAGACCCTGACTCCTAGGGCGTGGCTCTGGGGACTCGTTTTTAGGGACACGGTGATTTCCTGGGACAGCACCACTTCTTTGCACAGTCACCTGAGCTGAGTGGAGCAGAGGACGGGGTGGATGGTGACAATAAACAGGAGGATGTGAGAAACAACCTTTGTTTAATACACCCTTATATGCAAAATTCATTCTAACTTAAATTTCAGTTTTGGTATTCTTAAGAATAAAATGTGCATATGATCTTAATGTGTCTCACTTAAATTCACAGTTGAGAATTTAATTGATAATTAATGTCAAACAGTTTGGAAAAGTGAAAGACAGTTAATAACATAAATATTGATTTTAAACTTCTTTATTATGGACCTTTATCAGATTTGCTTTAAAAAAGTTATAATCAGGAAAAATGGTTTCTAAGGCATATCCTTTGCAGTCAAAATATTTTGGTAGAGTCACATGATAACATGGACCAGCTCTCATTTCAGAAGTTCCTCTCTGTGCTCTGCTCTGATATACTTTATACAGATAATTAATAGTGTCTTATGTAAATTATCATATGAATTGAACATGTAGACTAATAAAAGCATTCAAAATTATGTCAGTTTCATCCTTGTTACCTAGGCTGTAATATTTTAAACTTTTATCAGCAAATGTGAGTTTGTATCCATATCTATAAATGGCAATTATATTTTTCTTATACTCAGTAAAGTCCTTATTCTCTCTAGAAACAATGAGTTATATCATTAAAAACTTTTGTCATTTGCACATTAAAATATTCTTGAAGCCAGTCAGGCTAATTATCAGATACAATTATTCAACAGATAAGCACAGCAGACACCATGCACAGATGGAACTCCAGCAAAGTGCCTAACTTCATCCTTCTGGGTCTGGCAGATTCTGCAGAGACACAGCTGGTCCTCTTCCTGCTCTTTCTCCTCATCTACCTGGTCACAGTGCTGGGGAATGCAGGGATGATACTGATCATTCGCCTAGATCCCCAGCTTCACACACCCAAGTACTTTTTCCTCGCTCACCTGTCATTTCTGGACCTCAGCTATTCAACTGTCATCACCCCTAAAACCTTACAGAACTTACTGACTTCCAGCAAGTGTATCTCATTCCTGGGCTAATTCACTCAGTTGTACATTTTTATACTCTTTGCTGCTGCCGAATGCTTACTTCTGTCTTCTATGGCCTATGATCGCTATGTTGCTATCTGCAGCCCTCTATGCTATCCAGTCATTATGTCCACAAAATTATGCAGCATCCTACTCACTGGCTCCTATGTTATTGGCTTTGTAAATTCCACTGTTAATGCAGTTTGCATGAGTACATTGAATTTCTGCAACACTAATGTCATCCATCACTTTTTCTGTGACACATCCCCAATTTTGGTGCTGTCTTGCAGTGATACATATGATGTTGACATCACCATATTCATTTTTGCAGGTTCCACTATAATAATGTCCCTCATCACCATATCTAGATCCTATCTGTCTATTCTCTGCATGATCCTGAAAATTAATTCCTCAGTTGGAAAGAGAAAATCCTTCTCTACCTGTGTCTCTCATCTCCTGGGAGTCACCATCTTTTACAGTACTACCATCTTTGCTTACTTAAAACCGAAGGAGTCCTACACCTTGGGAAAGGACCAGGTGGCTTCTGTGTTTTACACAATTGTGATCCCCATGCTTAATCCTCTCATCTACAGTCTCAGAAACAAAGAGGTGAAAAATGCTGTTTTTAGAATTATGCAGAAGAGAGAGGCTTCCAAACAAATAAAATAAGTGTTACAAGGCTTTTATATTTTTGCACTTGCCTTTTACTTTGCTAGTTTTTGTTTTCAATTTGCATGTGTGTTATGAAAATTCTTGAGTCACTCTCTGAATAAATTGAATTTTAGTTTTCTCCCTCTCTCTTTTTTTTCTCTCCAGAAGCCCTCTATCTAATAAACATGATCTTGGACATTTTGAGGCACAAATTCTACCAAGTTTATCCTGTTACTTAGTGTCCTGAGTGATATGTTAAGTATAAGATCTAAAACACCTGTATTTAATGGACAAATTATTATGAAAAATGAAAAAAAATTGCGATTTTTAAATATATCAATGTATTTTTTAGATATTTAAATTTTATAATGAAATATCAGTTCAGTTATTGTATTTCATTCTTCTAAGTGATTATCAACAGCAAGGTTTGGGGCAATGGTTTTCATTACCTTTTTACTTTTTATATTTTGAGTACTGTGAATTCAACTCAGGACCTTGCACTTGCCAGGCAAACCCTGTGCCACTAAACTATATATTCCTAGGGTCTTTCACATTTTGACCCACATTTATTCACTCAAATCAAGTAAGATTCAGTATGTCCATTTGTCTATAATATATAATACCTGTCATTTTGATAAGAAAATGAGTATGAAACTTTTAGGACAATACGATTAATACCTGCCAATATCACTAGACTAATTGGATTCCTATAATATTTTCACATAATATTTACTACATGTATCTGGACAGTTTTCCTTTATGTTTTACAAATCACTTTTGTCAAATTTAATTTACAAATAAACAACTGAACCCAATTTTGGGTTCTGAGTAAGGTAATATGTTGAAGTAAAGTTACAGGAAATTGACATATGTGAATGTTGATGATAGTTTCTGATAGATTCTGCTAGCTTGAGGCTTAGCTGTCTCTAACATTGCATCTTCCAAACTTAGTTTCAGGCCCAGAAGTTTCACAATCCAAGATAAATTTCTATGTTCTACTTCTAATTCCAGAAATAAATCTCCCACTCCCTTTTTGTCCATGCGTTGAACCTTCTCCACTCCCAGGACCCACAACCAACCTCACACTATTCCTCCAGCCCTGAGTAAATATTTCTGTTTTCTGTTTCACACATGGAGATACTCCATTGAATCAGCTGTTGACATGTGATTTTGCCCACCTCCCAAACCTCTCCTGCAGCCAGACCTGATGAAAGTACTTGCACTTTTTGTTCTCATTGAGAGAGCTTGTGTCTCTTTCTGTAGCACTCTCATGCCCACAATAAAGGCCTCTGCTTTCTGTGACATGACAAGGAGCCTCAGCCACCTGCTTCTTTACCTTTCTCCGGATGATTCAGGTTTGTAGTATTCCTTAAAATGAATTAATGATCGTCATGTTGACCTCATTTGTTACATTTTTTATAAAGAAAACCGTGGCAAAGGAAAGATTTGACAATGAATTTATAATATGAGGAATTCCATAAGCTTAGATAAAGCAGAGAGTAAAAATCCCCTTATTTTAAAAATATTTTATGTCTACATTTATAATATCAATTTAAAATTTTTCTTTGGTATTTTCAGGTTTTATTTATAATGTGAATTACATTTTCCAAGTAAGCTGTTTCATTTAAACTTTTTCACAATTATTATGCTGGCAGTAACTCTCTAAACATGTGATTATTAAAATTATATCTTTTGAAATTTAAGGATTTTTGGGAAAAGTATACATTATGTTGTGTCTAAAGTTCTAAAATTATTATTTATTCAATTTTAATAACTTAAGACTTAATTATTGTATCTGAATATTTTAAAATGTACTGTGTAATTTAAATTCCCAAATCAATGACAAAATTATTCCTTTTCTCATATTATTACTTTAAATCACTATTTACTGTTCTTTCAATGTCTGTCCTTTCTAGAATCTATATTTGTAGATATTGTATTTTTTGTGATTAGTGTTAAGAACTTACTAAATACATCTTCTTCAGTATATTGTTGTGGTTTTTTTCTTCATATAAACATCTTATTAATTTCATATATTTATGAGCTTTTTCCACTGTCCAATTTCTATTCTCCAATATTTTTATAAGCATACTATTACTTTATACTTGTTTATGTCTATTTTTTATGATTTGGCAAATATATTCTGTCAGTTTTTTTTGGCAAGTCCATCAAGATAATGTACAACTTTGTAGACAATATTCAAGCTAAAAAATTATTTAATTATAATTTTAAAATAACTGATTTTCTTTATCATGTATGGTGCAAGGCATTTCTATTACACTACTACATAAGCATAATGTAATCTATTGGTCTATGGTAGGCATTCAGATATATGAATTAATGATTGTTATGTTGACATTTGTTATACTTTTTAAAGAAAACTGTTGCAAAGGAAAGATTTGACAATGAATTTAGAATATGAATAATTCCATAAGCTTAGATAAAGCAGGGATTAAATACACACACACACACACACACACACACACACAAGGGTCCATGGTTCAGATATGCACAGATTATGCAGACACTCTATACTCTCATTCCCAATATCAGAGGAGACTAAGTACTAGGCTTTCTCCCACAAGATGGAATGATTTCTGTGTGTGATGTATACGTGTGTGTGTGTGTGATTGTGTTAGAATTACACTATTGCTTTTGTTGTTATACTGTGTTACCTTGTTCTGTCATAGGCTCTCACAGCCAGTGTGGTTTCATATGGCTTCCTAACTGCTGAGTGCAGGGATGAGCACCACAGCATTGTTGTCTGAGCAGCTCATCCAAGTTTCAAATTCAGCCACACGGAATTAAAGAAATCAAGTTTAAAAGTAAAAACAAAAGTAAAAACCTTTATTTGTAAAAAGGGAGGAAAGTACGAGACAGCTTCCTTGTGAGATATCAGTAGGTGAATTAGAAAAGGCTAATACCTATGGACCTTTGCCTTCAGCTTCCTTTAATCAAAATGATAAATCCTCCCTCCCAGATCCATACTAAATCTTACCACAAGCTGATTGCTTCTCTTCACTATCACTGATAGATCCCAGGCCCTAAATCCAAGCCTGCGGTTCAGTTGTTCAAGTTCACATTCCTGGGTGGAGCAGCTTGTCCTTAACAGAGACTTATGTCTGGAATTTATAGTTTGGCTAGAAGAAAACTTAGGCAGAAGCTGAAGTTAGTGGTTAAGCATTCAGTGTAGTAAAATATTTACCCTAGAGTGAGAAAAAAAGTGTGTGTGTGTATGTGTGTATATATATATATGTATATATATATACATATATATATATATAAATGTGATATATATAAATGTGATATATATATGTGATATATATATATAAATGTGATATATATATATAAATGTGATATATATATATAAATGTGATATATATAAATGTGATATATATATATAAATGTGATATATATAAATGTGATATATATATA
>PVLA01018413.1:0-14576 GCA_004027455.1 Hydrochoerus hydrochaeris | reverse complement strand
CCAACAAAGAAAAGCCCAGGTCCTGATGGATTCATAGCTGAATTCTACAAGAAATTTAAGGAAGACTTAATGCCAACACTCCTCAAACTTTTCAAAGAAATTGAATGGGAAGCAAGTCTCCCTAACTCATTCCGGGAAGCAAGTATTACCCTAATACCAAAATCAGAGAATTTTCCCAGAAGAACTGAAAACATCATACTGCAATGATATATGGTCACTTATGTTGCTAGCAGCACAATTTGTAATAGCCAGATCTTGTAAACAACCTAAGTGCCCATCAATCAAGGAATGGATAAAAAAGACGTGGTATTTTTATACAATGGAGAACTACTCAGCTATGAAGAAGAGATCACATTGAGGCTTTTATAGGTAAATGTATGAGACTTGAGACCAAACTTATAAGTGCAATAAATGAGACACATATGTAAATACCATATGGTCTCCCTAGTGTAAGAAACCAAAAGAGTAAGTAAGACCCAAAATCTACAATAAATATTGTATAAGGGTAAGAAACTACTCAAAGGGCAAAAGTAACTGGGATAGGGGAAAGAAGGAAGGAAAAGCAAAAAGATATAAATTTGTATATATATGTAAGATAGTTACTAATTCTATTAGTTCCTGGAAAAGAACAGTTAGGTCTCATATAATTAGATCAATTTTGCACGTCTATATCTATATCTGGTAATCTAAGCAGATTTTTTGAAGATAAGAATATGCAATATAACAATCATTGTTAAACTCCTATCATCTTGCTTTGAAAACCTATGTTATTATTATTTTGGGCTTGTTATTTGTTTGTCTTTTTGCTTTTTGTCTTTTCTTTTCTGTGTTTTTTTCTTTCAAATAATAAGAAAATTAAAGATTGTCGTATGATCCAGTAAATGTACTTCTGACTGTATACTCCCAAAAAAGTGAAGACAAGACTCAAATAGATCATTGTACACCTACGTTCACAGCAACATTATTCACAATAGCTGTGAATAGCTCAGGTTGCTCAAAGAGAGGAAGAAACCTGAGCATCTACGGGTGGATGACTGCACTCACAAAATTTGGAATGGACATGCAATGGGATGTTGTGCTCTTTCAGGAAGGAAGAAAATTCTGACACATGCAGCAACATGAATGAATCTTGATGACATCGTGCTAAGTGAAGTAACTCAGTCATCAAAGGACAAACACTGTGTGATTTCACTTAGAGGAGGTCTGTAGGGTCAAAATCATAGAGAGAAACTAGAATGCTGGATAGCAGGGGCTGCTTTACTGGTTTCAGAGATTTATTTCTGAGGTGATGAAAATATTTGGAATTCTACAGAAGTGATGATTGTACAACATGAACCTGCACAATGCTACTGTATACAATGCTACAATATACTTTACAGTGGTCAATTCTATGTCATATAAATTGTTCCTCAATCAAAAAACAAAGAAGGTCCATTAGATCTCCTTTGGTCTCAATTTGCAAAGCTATATATTCTTGGGTAATCTTGTTTGTGGAAGGCTAGAGGAAGAGTAGAAAGTAAAACCCAATTAATTTCTCAGGAGTTTTACCTCTAGTCTTCAGATTTTCAAAAGGCTTCTTGTACCTATCATTACGTTTAAACTTCACAGTGATCCTCCAGGCAGACAAAGCAGCTACTGACCATGTCGTTGAACATATGAAGAAACTGAGGCTCAGAGGCACTGACTTCCCCTGGGTCACACACATGGAAAGTCAGAAATGGTCTCACCCCTGCCCTCCTAGGAATATTCACTGGCAGACTGCCCTGAAGATTAGATTTGGGGTTTAGTATTTCTTGCCATGAAGACACTTGAGACTGTCAAGGATGGGGTTTGGGGGAAATTTTAGCTTCATCATCTCTGAGCCTGGTTGAGCCTTGTCTGATTTCAGCTAAATTCAGAGCATGTGTTGAGTGGGGTGGGACCCCGCACCTACCCAGGTCTCCTGCCTGTGTACCCCTCTGCTCATCAGCTCAATCACCATTCCCCCAGAGAGAAGCTCAGCAGTGCCTCCTAGAGGTAAATGGAGCATCAGAGGCCCAAACCTCTGTCCCTCCCATCAGAGAGTCCCCTTTCCATGGGTACTTTGACCCTTGTCGGGGAGAACTGGAGCAAGTGCTTAGCCCAGGGGGAGAGAGCCCACATCTTGGGAGGTGACTGGGCTCCAGTATCAAGGAAAAGAGATGGTGGAGTACAGTCATGCAAGAAAGGTCAGTAAGTGAAAACTGTGGGCAATGGCAGAATGCAAGACATTTTGCTTCTTCTCCAGGTAGGTGTCAGAGGGCATGTTTAGGTCTAGACAGGAACTGGGAGATACAAGGTAATGGGCCACTAATATTTGAAATGTTCCAGAGTCTGGGCATTTGGGATTTGAGAGTCATTGGCCTTTTGGAGCTCAGTCTCAGGAACAGGGGTACCAGAGGGACAGGGATGATACTGGCATTGTCACATGGTGGGGATGAGGAGGGGAATAGCAGGCTGCACTGGCCTCTGTGAGACATTGAACTGGATGAGAGATGGGAGCCCTACTATAGACTTACATCACATCTTAGTCTCGGGGTGGCGGTGGGAATGCCAAGATCAGGAGGCTGGCATCTGGTGTCTAATGAGGACCTTTGTCAATGTCTTGCACAGCATAAGGCAGAAGGAAGAAAGCACCCAGGTGAGGGAAAGAATTAGGTTGAGCTAATCTTGCAGTAATGACCAACTCACAGGATAGACATTAATCCACTCACAGGGGTGAAGCCCTTGGAGCATAAACCCTTAAAGGCCCTACCTCTCAGCATTGCATTGGAGATTAAGTTTCCAACACACACATCTTAAAGGACACATACAACCATCCCATGAGCCATGCTAGGATGTGCTCTCAGTGCCCGCTGGTGTCACTATGGAGCCTGGCGGCAGATAACACTGGCTACAGCAGCTTCCTTCCATCATCTATGCCATGGTCATGATTTCCCCTGGGGAATGCTGTCACTCTTTAGGAGGTCTTCTGAATTCAGCATGAGGATCACAGGAAAGATCAAGGAATGCTTAGCTCCGGTTGATTTAGCCCATGACCTCCCACAGGAGATCATGGATCCGACCTGTCATCACCGTGGGTTAGCTCACAGTCAGTGGGCCTGACTATTGCAGGGCTTCCCATTTCCTTATTACACCTGAGGGCAAGGCTGGACCTGAGCTCAACTACAACTTGAATTCGTAAATTGCCCTGAGTCTCCATTGACCCATGTAAGAAAAGGTAGAAAATCATAACCACAAAAAGTCTTCTTGGGAATTGAATTTGCGAGAAAGAAATACACTGTGGTCAGTGGTAAAACCTCAATAAACCTGTGCAGTGAAATATCCTTCCAGATAGGGTGGGCTTAGAATGTGGAAGGCTGCTATTTTGTTAGTAAGCAGTGTCCAGACAGATCAAGGTGAGCAATATCTTTCTTGGGTGGTTTGGTGGTGGCCCAAGACGCTCCTCACTCACCTCTTCCCTTGCCCTGGTTTTGTGTAGCCTGGAAGGGGTCTGGGGCATGGACATACCTTTGGAATGCAATGTGGTTTAATTTTAAAATAGTCAAGGTAATTTCCACCTCTGTCTTTCATAAATTCTCAGCAAACTTTCTCTACTTGCTTTGCTGTGCGTGTGAACTGGATTGACTGAGAGAAACTCGAAGACATGCTGAGTCTTGCTCAGGTGGTGTGGAAATAAAAGCTGATTTTATGCCTCTGGACATAAAGGATGAGCTAATAAGTAGCTGCATATGTAACATCTGGTCAGTGACCAGTAAGTAGTGTCTATTGGCCTTGTTACTCTAAGAGACATAGAATCTGCTGCCCATTTTCCATCTCCTATTACCTGAGCTCTTGGTCACTCTCTTACTTTACTACCAGGAGCTAACCTAGGGGACATGCTTCCTTCTCCCCGACATGACTCCCAGCATGGGGTGCTTACTGCCCTCCAAACCTGGTGTCCAACACTTTACTGCAGGCAGGACACTAGCAGGAATGCAGGGAGCTTCCAGGTCTGATGAGAGGCCCGACCTCAGCTCCTGCAGGAGAACTGCTCACCACTTGCTATGAAAGTTGGTACCTACTCAGTTGTGCTCCTTCATCATTCTGTCTCTTCTAGTCAGGTTGTCCTGACTCCCCAAAACCCATCAGTGCCCAGTAAGGACACCTCACTTGTCTGCTCTGTGCTGTTCAGTGCTTTTTACTTTGCTTTCAGTTTAGTTTTATGCATTTCAATTTTCCTTACTATAGTGAGGGCAGGGACTTCCCTTTCGTGCTTGCATCCTTCACGGGCCTCCACATGTGGTTCTCCCAGGATACACTGCAGACTTTTGTATATGGAAAGACTCCCTTCCCAGAGAGCTCCAAAAGGGGTTTAAAAGCCATGGTGCTCAGCCCAAAAGAGCATGCTGTGAGCTGTTTAGTCTGCTCCAAACACAAATGGGCACAAGAGGGCTGATACACTACAGAGCCGGGAGAAGGCCGGTGGGCAGAAGTCACCGTGCCCCTCACCCTGATGTTTTTATATTGTGACAGAGGTGATGATAAACCTTACATTCCAGCCCAGGGTGAACTGAGAGTGAACGGGGTCACTGGGAATAGCTAGCCAGGTGCACTGATGTTCACATGCAGGGTCAGTGAGACCATGCTCCACTTTCAGCCTTTGGTCCCCTCCATGCACTTCATCAAGCAGCTGTCTAGTAAAAGTCAGCGTACTGAATCCGGAAGGGTCATATAAATTTTGAATCCTCTCTACGGAGGAGGAAATCAAAGCTAAACTCGCCCAAAGCTGCCTCCGAAAACTCAGGACAAATTTTTTAATGCTATTATCAAAATACCTTTCCACCAAAAGATTCCTCTTCAACTTATCTTCATATCTCTATTATCTCTTAATGCTCTTAATACCAGTCTCCATTACTTTGTTCACTTGTTTATCAGACTTAATATAGGGTCCTGGTGTTGGGAATTTTCAGATAACAGGGAGCTGGCTGGGAATGTCCAGGCTGTGCTCAGGTCTCCTATGAGTTAGCCCAGTGTGCCTTGATGCCCCTAAGATATATAACCCTGGGCAGGCTGCCTTTCTGCATTCCTCAGGTGCAGTGTAATTTGAAGCATGCTGGTTTAGCCCATTTTATGTTGCTGTAGTAAACTACCTGAAGCTGAATGATTTGTAAAGAAAGAAATTTATTTGTTCACAGTTTTGGAGGCTAAATGTCCAAACTGCATGGCATCAGCTTTGATGAAAGTCCTCTTGGCTGTGTCACGTGGTAGTGGATGGGAGAATAGATCTAAGTGTTGGAAGAGATAAAACTTACTATTTTCTAACAATCCATTCTTGCAGGAACTAACTGGGGTCCCACAAGATCAATGTCATTTCCTTCAAGGCAGAAGCATCAGTGACCTGATTACTTTTCACTGAGCCCTACTTCTTAAGGTCCCACTACCTCTCAATGTCACAACACTAAGTAATTGCCTAACACATGAACCCTTGTGGACACACTCAAACCACAGCTCACAGAGTCTCAGGATTGCTTCAGTTCTAGGAAACTTTCCTGAGCATTCAGAGACCCACTTGCAATAACTCAAAGGCTTCTGCTGCCCCTCGTTGTGTTTCTGTAAGTGATAACTCCATTTCATGTAGCTTGCTGTATTTTCTGTCTCACTGGGCTCAAGACATGTTGGTCACCAGGGCACAGTAAACTTGCTTCACAGCTGCAGTGTCTGTGCAAGCTCTGAGCCAGCTGCTGAATGAAAGGAACAGTAGCATCTTCCCGTGAGGATACAGTGTGATGGAAGAGAGAGAGAGAGAGAGAGAGAGAAGAGAGGCATTAGGAAGACTCTGTCAGAAGATAGGGAGGCAAGGTAGAAACCATGGAAGGGCTGGGCCACTCTACCCAGGTTGAGAGAGGCAGACAGGGGCAGAGGCTCAATAGTTTTCCAAGAAATACAGTGGCAGTCGAACAGAGTCTTTAAAAATGAGTGGGAGTTCAGGCTGCTTTAGCTGTAGCTTCTTTAGTGGTTTCTCAGAGCCAACCATTATTCTAAAACCAAGAAAAATTGTAGGGGAGAGCTAAAAGCCAGGATTTTTAAAGTGAGGAATTATTATTACTTCAATTTTAGAAAGATAAAAAAAACATGTTTCAAAAATCATAATCAATTGAATACTACAGTTTATTTTAAAATATAAAAAAAGTTAAAGAGCTGACTGAGATTGAATACATAGTAAAATGGACTATTGTTTGTAGATTAGGGTGTATGTATCTCAAGGGGTCAGTGTTAAAAGTACTTTACATAGTGCCAACACGGATTAAACAATCTGCAAATGTGCCATTTTTATTTATAATATAGTTTGGTGAGTAATTAGTGATGTGGTTTAGATCTAGAATGTCTCTTCAGAGCCTTGTGTGTCCAGAGGTGTGGCTTTTGGAGAGACTGGATTGGATTGGATTAGATTGGATTGGACTGGGTTGGGTTGGGTTGGGTTGTGTGGTCACTAACTCATTAGTGGATTCACTTATGACTCCAAAACCTGGATGTGCTCTTAGGAGGTGGGGTCTGATCACTGAGGTAAGACCTTCTGGGGATGTCTCCCTCCCTGCCTCCTCCATCCCTTGCTTCCTGGCCACCATGATATAAGCAGGTATCCTCTGCCAGATCTTTCTGCCATGTTGTTTCTGACTTGGAGTCAGATAACCATAGATTATAAGCACAAACCAAAACAAACCTCTCTTCCTTTAAGTTGCAAGTGTCAGCTATTGTATTTAATCAACAAAAAATCAACTATGACAAATGTTGGTACCAGATGTGGGGCCATTGAGGTGACTGTTTATGACCATGCAGTTTAAAAGTCTCTAGAACTGGGAGACTTTTGAGGGAGGTGTTTTGAAAGGTTTAGAGATGCTACCTAGAGGGCCCTATAATGCTTACAAGCTGAGCTTGATGGAAAATTTTGGCTGGAGCTCAGAAGACCAAAATGTGGATAGTAACGTGCACCATAAAGGGCAGGAGGTTGGGTTGGGGAAAAAAGGACTCCAGTGGAGATTAGCCTCAAGGGTATGTGTGCTATGCCCTGGAGGAAAATTATTATATCTTTGGCCCATGTCCTGAGACTACAGAAGACTGAGATTAAGAATAATGGATTAATTACAAGGCAGTCCAATATTCAGGCTGTAGTATGAGTACTGCTTGCTGCTTTCAGCAAGATCTACAGGGAGAATCAGGAGCAAAATGGCCGAGTTAAATGATTTTAAAAGTTTGGTATTTTGTCAGAAAGGAAGCACTTTCAAATTTGGAGCATGAAAGAACATGAAAAGCTGAAAAGATTAGCATATAAAAAGAAGCTGAGTACTTTGTTCACAAAGGTATCTCAGAAATCCATAAGATCTCATGCTAGGCTCAAGGGTGCAGAATATCAAAGCTTTCATTTGAAAAGATAGTCTCTGGTCTTCTTGGTTGAGAAAGGCCGTCTAGGAAATGGGTTCTATGTGATTTGATTCACAGTGCTCAGTGATCCAGGCACTCACAGTCATCTACAACTATGATTCAGGCAACTGTGGCTACTGCTCATGCTGGCCGCAAACTTTGGCATCAGCCGTGTGGTGCTGGTTTATCATGCCTGCAGAATGCAAGAGCTGTGGGATCAGGGATGCTTCCACCCAGATTTCAAGAGAAGACCAGGGAAGATAGGCAATTTTCACTTGAGAGGGCAGAACATGAAGCCTTGAGAGGGAAGCTGAAAGTACAGTAGAGATTCCAGGAATTTGAAGATGCCAGGAATATGGAATGCCACTGAGGAAAGCTGTAGGCAGTCAGTGGCGCCACCTCAAGAGAGGCATGAGTGCTGCCATGGGCAATGCTGTAGGGACAGGGCCAGCCAAGCACCGTGGAGCTCACATCTTGCTACAATTTGCCTCAGGTGCTAAACATAGGACTACAGGACTTAATGTTTACCCTGCTAGGTTTCAGTCTTTGGTACAATTCCTTTCTATGCCCTATTTCTCCCTTTTAGAGTGGGAATGTGTGGTGTGCCAGTGACAGGAAATTGACTAAGGCAATAAGAAACCAGCCTGGTTCATTTAGAATGTTATACTAACTTAAGCTACTTTTTAAAATGTTGGTGGTATTAAATCTATAGCTATTGAATATCAGGATCTTAGCAGATTTGTTATATAATCACTAGCATCTCTGTGCTTGTGATGGAAATTCTGGGTAGTGATTACTTGTGTCAGGAGAGTGAGGGAATAAAACAAATCAGGAAAAGTACCCAGAGGGCCTTGTCTATATCAGTAATGTGCTATTAGTTAAATAATTCTTAGAAAACAGGGGAAAATGCTTAGGTGAAGAATGCTCACTTCTGACAAGAGGCTTGTTTTTCTTTCAACAATGATTTTCCCTGGGAATTTTTTAAAACAATCTTCAGCCCAACAAAATTGCTCTCAGTTGAAACTGATCCCTAAATGACTCTGAATCTTTGTGATGGACCATTACATGCTGAACAATGTTTTAAAATTGGAAATGAATGAGAGTGATTCAGCTCCTCACATCAGAGACCAGCAGTAGGACTGGGATTGGAGGCTGACAGGAGTCATGAAGCATGACATTTTACAGCACATCCTCCTGGTTCCTCTCAGGAAAAGGCAGCTGCCAACACTCATACCGAGATGCAGGGACACCACAGTGACACACGAAGCTATGATTGGCTACAGCCAGTCCAGAGGCAGAAGATGACCTTCTCCAAATAACTGTGGGTTGTGCCTCTTCTTAGAATGCTACCAAGATTTCAAGAAGCCATTTTTTAAGGTTTAACTCTTACATTTTTATTGTTTTGAAAGTAAAATCAATTTTTATTGAGTATTGTGTTGTGCCAGCTAACTTGTAGTGATTTTTTTTAGTTTCTTCTCTTTTTAATAAGTACCATGAGGGTTAAATATGTATAAATTACATGAAATATAAAACTTGCTGTCAAAATATTCAAATATTATTTTACTGTGCAGTGAAAAGACAAGTCAGAAATCTAGTCTATATGTGTTTAACTAAGTATGGCTGAAGCAATACATTTTTTTTCAATAGGGCTTACAATAGTTTGGATCTTGAATGTTCCCTGAAAGCCCATATGTTAAGGTTTGGTCTCCAGCATGGTGTTATTGAGAGTTGGTAGAATCTTTAAGAGCTTGATCCTAGTGGAAAGTCATTAGGTCATTGGGGTTATGCCCTTGAAGAGGACTGTGGGGTGCTGGTCTCCTCCTTTTTTGTTTTGCTTCCCCGCTCCAAAGTATGTAGTTTTGCTCCAGCATGTGCTCGCCCCATTGTGTGCTGCCTCACCATAGGCCCAAAGCAAAAGGGTCAATTAATCATGGGATGAAACCTCCAAAACTGTGAGTCAAACTGAAAAATCTTTTCAGGGATTTCTTCATGGTGTTGGAAAGCTGACTAATAAAGAGGTGATAGTAGAGGAAATGAACTTTGAATAACGTCTGTAGAATGATGTTTGCAGTACAGATAACTATACCATTAGATATTGCTACATAAAAAATCATGCAAAAACTCAGTGGCATAGTCTTTTGCTCCTGAGTCTGCAAGTCAGCTGGATGGTTCTGCTGATCTGAGCCAAGCTTTGCTGAACTTGACTGGGCCCAATCCTGCTCCTCTGGTTGGTTGGCATCTGGGATGGAACAAGCCAGTTGGTCTAGGATGAGTTCATTGGCGTGATTGGATTTGGCTTTTGGCTGGGGTGTTGGTATATAACTGGGTTGTGAGTTTCATCCAGCAGGTTATCCTGGACTTGCTTTCTTCCTTGTAGCAAAGGTTTAAGAGAAAGATAGTGTATGAGTAGAACCTCTGGAGGGCAAGGCTTGCAATTAGCACACTCATTCTGCCTCCTTCCAGTGACCTCAAGAGGTACCCATAAGGCATAAATAGAAGGAGGCAATGATACAGAAGTGTCCACTTACTTTGCAAACGATTGCATCACAAGAGCAACGATTTGATGGAAGATGTTTTGAACTGTTTTCTAAATGGCATTCTAATTTCTTAGTTATGTATATATCATATAATGAAAATGCTTAGCTATGTACATATCATACAATGAAAATTTTTTTTAGGACCCAACCAGTGACACAGCAGTGACCTCCTTTACCACCACACGTGGTCTTTGATAGAACTGAATTTATATGTAAGAAACGTTAAAACTCTGGCAATCTTGTGGTGGCTTCCAAGCAAAAACATGTTCTATTGCTTTGCCCCAGCACTAAAACCAGTTAGTATTTGATTGGTTCTCAGAATAAGAGAACATGAGGAGCAGTAACCACTGAAGAACTTTCATTCCTTAAAACTTCAGGATGTATGAAGTAGCTAATACATTTTTCATGAAAAGACTTAAAAAGCAGAAGTGGAGAAAACAAAGTATTTAGGCATGAAAACATTTGCCAGTTGGAGGAGGGAACGGAGGACATGTGCTATGAACATACCTATCTCAGAGGAAGAGGGAGTAGGGTGAGAGTGTGTGTGTATTGGGGATGGATGGGGAGTAGGAATCACCTCCAAGGTCAACAGAAATCCCACACAAGATTGTGGGAGGCTGCTAAAGACAAGTGTGATTTGCTCTACCTTGTTTCCATTATCTCAGTCCTATCCTCAGAGGCAAACATTATAATTTGAAGTTACACAGGCATATATTAAAAACTAGATTTGGAGCAAGACACTAAACTCTCTGAACATTAGTTTTCTCACCTTAAAATGGGAACAGTAACGCCTAACTCACTGAGTGAGATTCAGTAGCATGTGTATGAATCTCTTAGTGCAGTCACAAAGGATACACTTCATGAGTGAAAATAATCATTACATTTTTAATGGTTTAAGGACTTAATTTCACCCAAGATCTAACCTAGGGAAAATGTCAAAAAGCAATAAATAGCAGTGGGAAAGCCTGAAAGATCCCTGCCTCCAGCCAACCCCTACCCTGCCTGACCAGTTCTTCCTCCTCCCTCACATGTACACATGGTACTTTGGTGTGGTCATGGATGAGATGGGCCCCAGCTTCTGTTCAGGTAATGATTGGCAAAGAGAAAGGAAAAGGTCTTGTGAAAGGGCTATTTGGAAAGCTACCCCTTCGGCTCCCGTCATTGGCCCCTGGATTAAACCTGCAGAAGGTGGTAGAGAAAAGAAGCTGGATATCACCACTTGAGGACATTCCAGCCTTAACTTCCTGTACCACTGAGAGCCTCACAGGACTTAGAGATGGGTTTATCCCTGCTGCTGTGCACAGGTTCTGTCTAGTTGATCAAACCAGGCAGCCCTGCATGGCACACAGGCATGTGGGATACTTATCATAAGACAATGTTTCCCAGCGGCTGGCCCCTTGGTTGTTGTCTCACAGGAAGTCCCCCTTCTCTCCATATCAGAATGAGACCTCTGGTGACATGTAGCCAGCCCTGGTAGGTGCTATATTTGGAGCAACCGACACAATCCATTACTATAAATGGAAAACCGAAGTCCTGCCCCTAAACTGCCTTAGCTCAAAAGTTACAGGAAAAGCTCATCTCTCAAATTTGGGTGCAAAAACATATGACCCTATCTGTCAACATGGCTGGAATAGCTCCTGGAAGTAACAGTCCCATTTAGATATCTTGACAGTTAGGTATCTGTTCAGAATTTACTCACTGCTACACCCTGGCATTCCTACCAGTTTGTCCCTGAGAACTTTAATTCCTACAGTGCACTTTGAGTTGGGAGTGGATCCAGCTCACATTATTTGGAAACTGACAGTAGAGCTGACCTTAGCAGAGAGTCCCTACCACGCCCTGTCTTTGGCATCATCAAGGTAGACCCTCAAGCCAGATGCCCCCCACCACACACACACACACACACACACACACACAGCCCAGAACTTTCCATGTGGCTACATTGGATGACACTAAGTTTGCCACTGAGCTGGCACAGTGAGATCTGGGAGCACATGGCAGATTGGGGGTTATTTTTAAACACCCTTGCTGGGAGGCAACAGTGACCTTAAAGTAGGTTGTCTCTCTTTTTCTGGCATTACAGTTTTATTATAAAAAGCATTTGTAGAAACAGTAATTTCTAAGCTACAAAGCACACACATTACACAAATGGCAGAGGAATATTTTCCATCTCAGCAAAGGGAAACAAGACAAGCTGTAACATACATTCAGTGTACCAGGGAGCAAGTGACCACCCATCTTGAGAAGGACTGTCTCATGAAACTCGTCCCCCTTGAACCCAGGGTAGGAACCCCATGGTATTCCTGAATGTGGGAAAAGTCTTTCCAAGTGTCTTCCAGGCAGAGACAGTGAGTTCTGTAATTGCCACCATCCACTGGCCTCCAGGGGTTCCCTGGTTGCTGTGGTTATCAGAGAAAGTCAGGGTATTCTTCCGCTTCCCTGGCTGAAGCAAATCTGCTTTCCTCTGCCCCAGTTGTAGAGAGAAGAAATAATTATCAAAAGAGTCAACTTCTACCCAGAGAACTAAGGACTATGATAAATGCCTGAAGGTCTGTAGAAGTTCTCAGGAGCTGAATCTCTGAACAATAATAGTGATCATAATAATTAGTATGTATTGTACTAATACACTAATTATACAATATATTAACTGAAATATACATAAAATAAATAATATGTTAAAATGTATTATTTGTCTTAGTTATTTTTTCCACTGCTTAAACAAAATAGTCAACACTCACAAGTTAAAGGAAGAAAGTTGTCTAGGCATGGGGGCACATGTTTGTAATCCCAGCACTCAGGAGGCTGAGGCAGTAAAAGCATTGCAAGTTTGAGGCCAGCCTGGGCTACAAAGTGAGTTCAAGGCCAGTCTGAACTGCCTAGTGAGACTCTATCTCAAAAAAAAATGAAGAAGAGGAAGAAGAAGAAGAAGAAGAAGAAGAAGAAGAAGAAGAAGAAGAAGAAGAAGAATGAAGAGGAGGAGAAGAAAGAGGAGGAGGAAGAGGAGGAGAAGAAGAGGAAGAGGAGGAAGAGGAGGAGGAAGAGGAAGAAGAAAAGGTTTATTTCAGCTTGCAGTTTTTAGAGGTTTCAGTCCATCATCAGCTGGACCCAAGACAGAGTGCCATGACAGAGGGGCATCACAGAGCAGGATCAGTCTATGGCAGGTCAGGGTAGGCAGGGCAAACAGCAAGGAATGAAAACTGCCTTCTAACATTCCCTTTATATTTCATCCTGGCTACAGACCCATCGATTGGTGCCACTCACACTCAGGGTGGGGTTCCACCATCCACACACAGAACTATGCTAAGCCACTTTACCCATCACACACCCTTAATCCCAGCATCATACATCCTACATCCAGCCACCTCTCAGAAGCCCCTTTGAGTCTTGAGGCTTTGGGGGGACATTTAGATACAAGTCATAACACTATATTAATATATCATTTCAATGAGCAGTCCTGTAAAAATACACTAGATGACTTCTGTTTGTCAACATGGTGTTAATCATTAGAGGTCCAAAGCCTCTCTAAAGTTTAGAAAGAGAGAAAAATTTAAAAACTATCATTCAAGAGCAGAGCAGTGATGGAGATGGATGGGCTCCGCTGGAGATGGTAGCATGGGGTAGAACTCAGTTTCCTGTCTCCAGCACTGGTTGGAGGTTCCAAGCTATTGAAACAGTTGGAGATCATGTAAAGAAAATTTCTACCACACAGTCCATCTTCTGAAATAACAGCCACTAAGACAGACTTGATGCTGTGTTCTCTGCCCTGGAAAATGCAGAGTGAAGACCTTGCCTTAAAGATCCAGCTGGATCCTCAAGGTGTTTTAGTTCACAACACTGGGCACATAGCAATAGTGTAGTTAACTATTTATTCGTCTTAGTTTCCCCCATTGAACTCAAAATGGTATCCTGGTCTCCTTTGTGTCCCCAGTACAGATTTCCTACCACATAGCTGGTGATCAAGGTATATTTCTCAAGCAAATGACTGAATGACTCAGTGAAAAGCATTAGGGAGGGCTGGACCACATTTCAACTCTGTTTACTAAGGAATTTGAGTTCTTTTAGGTTGGATAGGATGAACACCCCAATCGCTGCCCACTGTGTTTCAGACCAAGGTTGTTATATGTTTCCAAGGGGCAAAATAAAGAATATAGAGAGTTGGGTGACTTATAACATGGGGCAACATGACAGGGAGAGCTTTCTTCTAAATGTATATGTCAGAGGCACTCACTGGTCTCAAAGCACTGGTGCAAACACTCAGCAAGTGAGATCAAGGACAGATCAACCCCAGGTGCCCACCCTCCATCCCTGAGCTTCATTTCTGCAGTTTTGCTTTTTTGAAGCTTCACTAAAAAAGAAATGACTCTATCATGAAAACATTTATGAATGTTTATGATCTCAGAGACCCATCTTAATCCTTCACTGCTTGCATTGGAATAAAAATCTACACAGAAGATTGCACGATGGCCGACTGAGTGGCGGCACGATAAGAGAGCCTCTCTGAGGAAAAAATAAATAAATAAAAGCAACTCAGACGCTGGAATCTGGCAACATGGAGAAAGCCAGACAAAAGGAGGGAAATTCTCACGACCCAGGAAGAAACTGAGGAAAAAGGGAAAAAAA
>PVLA01018412.1:0-14597 GCA_004027455.1 Hydrochoerus hydrochaeris | reverse complement strand
AATAAAATAAATAAATAAATAAATAAAACAATAATAAATAAGAAAAAAAATTTTAAAGTAAATAACAAAAACAAAACAGATCAGTAAGGTACTGAGCAAACTGAAACATGATAAAACTAAACAGATAATGGACTTAAAAAGCAAAAGGAGGAAAAGAAAGTGCTCTAAAGGATATAACTGTATATATGTTTAAGTGTGTAGAATTGATAACCATGTTGCTAAGTTTTTATTGGATCATTGAACAGAACTGTTTGCAGCCTCACTGTTTGAATGTCTACTTTGTATGCTTTAATTTGTAACTTGAACAACTATGTCTAAGACAATATGTAATTTATCAACTAGTATTTCTTACTGTTTACTATTTTTTCTAAAACTCTGTATTGTTTCTACCCTTTTTTCTGTTTTGCTTTTTTTTCTCTTTGAACAAATTTTTAAAAAAAATCATGAATGAGTTTTGGATTAAGTCAAATACTTTTTGTCTGTTGAGATGATCATGTGATTTTTTTCCTTGTTTATGTTTAGTGTTATATTACATTTATGAGTTTGTATATGTTGAACTATTCCTGAATCCTTGGGATGAATCCTATTATGTCATGATGATATTTTGGGGATTTAATGCAGTCTGTTTGCCAGTATCTAATTGAGGATTCTTGCATCTGTGTTCATTAAGGAGACTAGCCTGTAGTTCTCTTTTTTGGCTGGATCCTACTCTGGTTTTGGTATTAAGGCAATGCTTGCTTCCAGGAATGACTTTGAGAATATTGCTTCCCTTTAGATTTTATTAAAGAGTTTGAGGAGTAGTGGCATTAGTTAATCTCTAAAATTCTTGTAGAATGAGGCAGTGAGTCTGTCAGGACCTGGGCTTTTATGAGTAGGAAGTTTTTTAAAAAAAATTGTCACTTCAATTTCATTGATTGATATTGGATTATTTAAGATTTTTATATCTTTTGGCAGTTTATATGTATTTGGAGTTTATCCATTTCTTCTGAATTTTCCATTTTATTAGAATATAGGTTTTCAAAGTAGTTATTGATGCTCTGGATTTCAGCAGAATCCATTGTGGTTTTGCCTTTCCTATTTCTAATTACATAGATTTGGGTCTTTTCTTTCTTAATTTTATTAAGATTACCTCAGGATTTGTCTATTTTGTTTAATCTTTCCATGAGCCAATCTTTAATTCTTTATATTTTTTTCTCTCAAGTTCATTAATTTCTGCTATAAATTTTATAATGTTCTTCTCATAGTAACTTTGGGTTTGGATTATTCTTGTTTTTCTAAAATCTTGAGGTGTATCATTAGGTTATTCATTTGAATTGTTTTTCTGATTCAGGAAATTACAGCAGTGAATTCCTGAGTATTATTGCACAATGAAAGCATTTAGGAATTAGCTTTCATTGTGTTCTGTAGGATACAGCATATCATACTGGCATTATCATTTCAGTATAGGAACTTTCTAGTTTCTTCTTCTTCCTCTTCTTCTTCTTCTTCTTCTTCTTCTTCTTCTTCTTCTTCTTCTTCTTCTTCTTCTTCTTCTTCTTCTTTTGAGACAGGGTCTCACTATGCAGTTCAGGCAGGCCTTGTGCTCACTTTGTAGCCCAGGCTGGTCTTGAATTCACAAGGATCCTCCTGCCTCAGCTTCCTGAGTGCTGGGATTACAGGTGTGAGCCACCACGCCTGGTTAGTTTCTTCTTTAATTTCATCTGCTACCAATTGACTATTAGGGTCAATTGATAAGAGATTATTACTTTAATTTCCATGTGACGTCTTTTACTGTTGATTTTAGTTTCATTTTGCTGTGATCTGATAATATGCTTTGGACAATTTTAATTCTTTCACATTTATTTAAGCATGTTTTATGGGCTAGTTTATGGTCTATTTTAGAGAAAGTCCCATGTGCTGCTGAGAAGAATGTGTATTCTGTTGTTTCTGGATGGAATGCTCTATACTTATCTGTTAAGTCCATTTGTTCAAAGGTTTCATTCAACTCTGATATTTCTTTGCTGATCTGTCCTTTTATAACAATAGGGTATTGAGTCCTCTTGTTGCAATTATATTGGTGTTTATCTTATTTTTCAGGTCCATTAGTGTTTGTTTTATAAAGTTGAGTGAGCAGGTACTTAGCGCATTTATATTTACAATTGTTATCTCTTCCCGTAGAATTGTTCCCTTAACCAATATGTAATGATCTTTGTCTCTTCTGATCAATCTTAGCTTGAAATCCGCTTTGTCTGAAATTAGAGTAGCTACTCTTGCTTGTTTTTGGTGGGTTCCTGTTGCATGGAATATTGTTCACTACCTTTTGATTTTAATCTAAAGTTTACTTTTTAATTAAATGTGTTTCTTTTATACTACATATCATTGGATTTTTTTCTTGATTCATTCTGCCAAAGTGTGTCTTTTGATTGGGAAAATCAAGGCCATTCACATTGAAAGTCATTACTGAGAGGCTTTGGCTTATTCCTGTTATTGAATTGTTTTCCTCTTGCTGATTTCCTTATCTTTTTTTCTTTTGCTTAGCAGCTCATTCTCACCAGGTGTAGTCATTATTTTTGACATCTTGGTATGTTGGCTTCACTGTCTTTTTCTAGGATATCCAGGCAAAGAGAAATTGTCTAGTGCTGGTTTGGTGATCATAAATTTCCTAAAGTGTTCTTCATCTCAGAAGTCCTTATTTCTCCAAATATTGAATGAAATTTTGCAGAATACATAAGTTGGGGTCTCTTAAGGCTTGAAACACTTTACTTCAAGCCCTCCTGGCTTTTGAGGTTTGTGTTGAGAAGTCTGCTACAATTCTAATGGGTTTACCTTTGTATAAGACTCATTATCTTTCTCTAACAGCCTTTAAGATTTTGTCCGTGATAGATTTCCAGTATTTTGAATATAATGTGGTACAGAGAGGTCCTCTTTTGGTTGTGGCTATTTGGGGGTTCTATATGCCTTAATCAGCTGTATGTTTATTTCTTCCCTATATTTAGGAAATATACTGCCATATTTTCTGTGAACAGTTTTGTGTGTGTGTGTGTGTGTGTGTGTGCGTGTGCCTGGGATCAAACTCATGACCTTGCACTTGCCAGGCAGGTGCTTATTCCACTGAGCTAAATCCCCAGCCGAACTGGCTTCTTTAAAATGCCATTTGTATTATCTTCTATTTTTTCCTTATTCCAATTAGTCTTCTTTGAGTCATCTAGCAGCTGTTGACTCCATTTTTCATGTTCTCTTGTTGTCTTTACGGTATCTTTGAGTGGTTGGTTTTTGAAGACAACACTGTCTTCTAGTTTTGAAATTCTGTTCTCACACTGGTCACTTCTGCTGCCCATAATTTCAATATGATTTGAACTCATCTTCTGTATTGGAAACCCTTTCCATGGTGCCAGTTATCAGGGCCCCCTGAAAGTGAGTCCCCAATCTCCTGTCAAAAGTTACAGCACACAGTGGGAAAGAAAAGAAAGAACAAGAGACAAACAGAGGTGCACAGCAGGGATCTGGGATGACCAGTTGTCCTCAGGGAACAAAAGGCCACAAGCCACCCAGAACCTTGGTGTGTATTCACCGAGGAAAATGGTGAAGGGGTTGAGGCTGGATGTATAGAAAAGTGGCGAGGTTAGCAAGGCTCATAACAGAGGGTACAAAACGTTTTTGCTGAAGGACCAAGAGCGGCCAGATTTGGTTGCAGTTAACAAGTAACCTGCTTTGTAGCCAATTCTTGGAAGGCATTTTCCTCTGGAATCATACGGGCCTCAGCAGAGATGTTAGCTCAATCTTAGCCCCGTGGCATCACAGCTCATCTGTCTGAGCTCCACTCTAGGCATTGATAAGAAGCTATATTAGTCCACAATCAGCCGGCTGCTTTCATGAAGCTACATACACAGCCTCGGCCAGGCTCACTGATTAAACGGAAAGCCAGTTTAGGAACATCGCCTCTGTACAGCCTGCACTGCTAGTAAGCAAACGCGATCACGCTTGGTTTCCGGGAGGGCAACGTGGTGGTCCCCCACATTCCGGATTTCTGATCGAAACTTTTTCATGGACTCTAATTCTTTGGTAAACTGGTTGTTCGTGTTTTATATCCTTTTGTTTAGCTTAACCAGCTTTTGACCAGTGTCTTGTGAAAACTCCTGGATTGTTTTGGTTCTTATTTCCCCCGTCTGTTCAGCTGTATCTCCTGTGATCCTGGTGGACACCACTTTGATCGGTTTCCTAACCTCTGTCCTCCTTTGGACTAATTCAGATGGGGGAGGCATTTTGCTCCCTTGTCTTCTCATGTTTCTGTTGTGTTGGTTTTGTGCTGAGGTTTGTGGACGCTTACAGTGTAAAGCCTTTGTTGCCAGCATAGAGATCTTTTTAATTAGTTGTTTCTCAGTGATATATCATAGTCCTTTGCCTCCGCTACAAGACCTGACTGCCTCAGCTGATTTGGGAAGGGAGGCCACAGTGTAACTGGCATGACACTGATTTCTCTGAGAATATGCTCTGCTATTGGTAATGTTGCAAAAGTAATCTGGGTGTTGGCTTACAGAGGAAACCCATTAACAGTAACAATTATGCAACCCTGTTAATAACATCAAGAACATCAGCTACTGTAGTGTTACCGGAGGCTAATGAGATATTAACATGCCCAAAGAACCAATTACGTTCCACCCTTAACCTCAGAGAATAAATCCTCAATTAGGGTGTTAATGTCCAGACAACCCAGGTAGTGACTTGTAGTTAATTTGTACTAAATGTGACAACTATATCTCTGCTAATGGTAGAAAAGAATTCAACAGTAATTTTAGAGTTAACTATCAAAAGATTAATACAGCTTTACAATTATACAATTAAAGATTTAGGGAATTTAGAACAGGGGAATGCGAGAGGAAAAACTGAAAACCTTAAACTATATGATATGAGACGCAGGAGAGAGAAGTGAGACAAAGGATTCTATCAGGAGGTAGAAGGGTGTGTATGGGATTAAATTAAGGTTAGAGAAGTAGAATATAAAGTAAAAAGAGAGAGAATAAAAACATTATGTAGGGAGTAAAAAATACATGAAAAAATTAAAAGGAGGAAAACTTAAAAGGGAGAAGAGAAAAAAATAAAGGGAAAAAAAGGGAATAAGAAAAAGAGTTAAGAAACCAGGAAAAAGGACAAAGGAAAATTTCCAAGCCTCAAGAAACTAGTGAAGAAGAGAAAAAATCAAAAAAACAAAGAAAACAGAAGAAAAAAAAATTGTGATTTTTTTTTTTTTTTTTTGGTACCAGGGATTGAACTCATGACTTTACACTTGCCAGGCAGGCGCTTACACCACTGAGCCAAATCCCTGGCCCCTCACTGTGATTTTGATGTGCAGTTTTCCTCTGAGAGCTACAATCTTGGGCAGAGCATGGGTTAAGCTGTGCCCTGCTCATGCTAGTGGATAAAGACAGCTGGCTACAGGTCAGGGCTGGCTGCAGACACCTGCCAGGGGTAAGCGTAAGGTGTGGGCAACTAAGCTGTAACTGTCCAATCTGGACCAATACAAACTCTACAAAATTCACTTAGAAAAATCACTCGACAAGTCCTAAAAGAGAAACAAGCCTGGGGTGAGACTCTGATTTCCAGAGTTTCCTTATTATTATTTACAATGTTTAGTTTTCAACCAAAATTAAGAGGTATGCCAATAAATAAGAAAATATGGCCCGTATGCAGGCAAGATCTAATTAATAAGAATTATCTCTAAAGAAACTCAGATGTTGGATTTACTAGATTTTAAAATCAGCTATTTTAATATGTTCAAAGAATGAAATAAACCAACCACAGGAAAAGATGCTCAACATTATAAATTATTAGGGAAATGCAAACCCAAACCACAGTGAAGACAGGCACAGTGGTAGGTACGTAATCTCTAATCTCACCACCCGGGAGCCTGAAGCAGTAGGATTGCGAATTAGAGGCCCAGGGAGGTTCCAGAGAGAAACTCAGTCTCACAAAACCAAAAGCAAAACCGCAGTGAGATAACACTTCACATCCATTAGGAGCACTGTTCAACAAACAAACATCAACAACAGAAAATAAATATGTTGGCAAAGATATAAAGAAATAGAAGCCCTTGTGCACTGCACGTGGGAATGTAAATAGTGCGACTGCTTTGGAAAACAGTGTGGGAATTCCTTACGAAGTGAAAATAGAACTACCATACGATCCAGTAATCCTGCTTCTGGGTATGTATTCAGGTCCCAACGAGCTATTTATACACACATACTCATGGTAGCTCTCAAACCAGCAAGTGGAGGAAATATCCATGGAAGGATGAATAATCAAAGCACAGTGTAAACACACACAGTGTATATAAGAGTATCAGTCTTCAGAAGGCAGGAAATCCTGCCACAGGTCCCAGCCTGGATGGACCTTGAGGATATTATACTAAAGGAAATAAGCCATTCCCGAAAAGACAAATAGCGTATGATTCCACTTCTATGCAGCACCTGAAGTAATCACATTTGTAGAAACAGAAAGTTAGAGAAAGGGTTTAGCAGGGTAGAAGGAGAAGTGGAGCTGTTGTTTAAGAGAGTTTCAATCCTGTAAGATAAATTTCTGGATATCTATTGCATAATGAAATGAATAGACTTTATTGAACTATATACTTGAGATGGTAAATTTGGGGTTGTATGCTTTACACTTCAATTTTAAAATTTTTACATTTTTAAAAAGTATCTATGCCTACTACAAACTAGGTGAATCTTAAAATTACTGTGTTGAGGCAAAGAAGCCAGATCCAAAGACCATGCATATGTTGTATGATTCTATTTATAAGAAACGTCCGGAATAAGCAAGTCTGTAGAGATAGTGTAAGCTGGTGCTGCGGGGGGCTGGGGTGAGGGGAAGAATGAGAAGAAGTGGTTTCTACTGGGTAAGGGGTTTCTTAGAGCTAGTGAAAAATGTTCTGCAGTTATCTGTAAAGGTGGTGGCAACATAACCGCACTACAAAATAAAACTAAAAATTAGATTTTTTTTTTTCTTGCAGAGATAAGCAGTTTCTCCAGACTTTCTCCTGCTGAGCACATAACCAACACTCCCCTCTCTCCTCAACCAGGGTAATATTGTAGCTACTTTCCCAGCCTTTTGTTGGATTCCTGAGGAATACAAGTGTAGCAACCTAATCTGGGTGGGTGTCCCCTGAGATAGAAGAATGAAGTCAAGGACAAAGGAGGGAGACAGGAGAAATGTCTAAGAAGAGAGAAATAGCTGCCAATAGTTGGGAAGGGACCCAAAAATGAGTTGCCATGGGAACTCTTTGTCTGGGAGTTTTTACACCAAAAAATGACCAGGGCTCAGACTACTCTGAGTCAAACTAAGGGATAGGACTAAAACAAGCTTCCTTAGGCTGGAAATGGGCCTATGAGAGGCAGAGGCACGTAGCAACCTCTTGGCTGCTGTCCTGTCTTAGTGGTTTATTAAAACAACAAGGAAGATGGATAAAACATTTTCCACAGGTAGGAATGGAAGTTGTCATAGTAGTCACCTTGCTTATTATATCACTTGTTACATTGCTTGACATAACTGTCCTCCTGGTTCCTGTTAACTTTTGACCTCAAGCTTCTGCTTGAATGCCCAAGGCCTGGTCCCCTGATTCTACCTTGGGCCCAGTGCCTCTTTAGTTGCCTGCTGGCTTCTACCTTTCTTGTCTAAAATACAAACAAGACCTTTTGTATCCACTAACCATGCAGCTGCTGGGTTAATGTTGATGAGATTATTAGGGTTTAAATTTCTACTCATTTTGGCTAGCAGTCTTTGATTCATTTTAAACTGGTTGTGTTTCAAAATATGTCAAAACTTGTTTGCTGAAAATTGATTTTTGTCTTCTGCCACCTCTGTTCCTTAACTAGAAAAATGGAGAAGTTTGACTACAGATGGTTTGCCTTCGTGTTTCTCTCTACATTTATTTTAAAGAAAATAAAACCAAACAAAATAAAACAGAATAAAGCCAATCAAAACAAACCAGTTAAAGTGATACAAATTCACATTAACTAGTCCAGCAATCGCCTTTGAGATGTATATTTCTCATCTTGCACAACCAGGAATGTTATCTTCAGACATGCATATTTAAGACTGACTATTGCTTAGGACTATAAAAAGGAAAACCATGCAAATAGTGTAACCTTTTAAAATCTTGTAAATGACAGATTTGTCTTTGTTTTATGTGTGTTGGCATGCCTGTGTGCATTATATTTAATGTCTACATATATACTTGTGTTTGTATATTGTTTAGATGATACCAAAGTAATTTAAAAGAGCACTCATTAACCAAGAAAACGTAAACCCAAATGTCTTTTTGCCCCCATAACTTAAGGAAATGTTTGGAAAGCTATAACAAAGGTGTCCTCAGAACTATTAACACATATTTTGACTGTCAGCCAATCAGAGTTATAGTTTAGGTGTTTGACTTTCAGAGGGGTTTCAGCTTCACAAAGGTTTTAAAAATGATGAAAGAAGCCCGGTGTGGTGGCTCATGCCTGTAATCCCAGCACTTGGGAGGCAGAGGCAGGAGGATGGTTGCGTGTTCGAGACCAGCCTGGGCTACAAAGTGAGTTCAAGGCCAGCCTGAACTGCATAGTGAAACCCTGTCTCAAAAAGACAAAAAAAAAAAAAAAGAAAGAAAAAAATGATGAAAGAGCATAAGCGGAATGTAATTAAAATTTCTGAATTTGTTGAGCTCTCAAACCATCTTGGGAATTAGTTGAATACTGAGATAATGTGACACACATATAGCATGGGCTAGGGATTCTTTTATTTAAAATTTCAAATTGTTTAGCGTCTCAAGAATGTTGTGCAGTAAAATACCAAGTTTAAAAAAACTGTTATGCAGCAATAATCAGTAGAAAGGCTGTTTGTAGTAATTAGTAGAAGGGGGCTTAAGAGGCAGCATTTTACAAAGCATTGTTTACAGCAAAAATGGCTTTTCCCCTTGAGAGCTTCCATACTAACTCTATGAGAAGGAATAGATGGTTTCATCTTATGCATTAACTTGTGTCTAAGTAAACACTGTCCAGTCATGTAGTACTTCTTCCTAATTTCCTGAGAGAGCAGGGTCCATCTTTACCCAAATAATAACTTTCTCAACTCTGGCATGACAAGACTCCCCATAGTTTGAGGATCTTTCTAGATCTTCAGAGCTTTGTCATTTTGAACACCCAGGAATAATAAAGTTCCAAGTTCCAATTATACTCTTCCAAGTGGATTCACTCCTTATTCTTCAGGATATTTTGTTTTTGGTGACTTTTTTTTTTTTTTGTACCAGCAGTCCATCTCATGAGCTCAAGCTTGCCAGGCAGCCACTGTAAAATTTTGTTTTAACAAAATCCACTGGAGTGCCAAAGCCCTTTTGGTTTGCTTATTGTTTATTGAACGTTTATTACATGCAAAGTTCTGTGCTAGACCCTGAGACACAAAAATGAACGAGATGCTTTCTATGCCTTCAAGAAGATCTGGGCTGGAATGGAAAGACAGAGGTGTGAAGAAATGATTACAATTAGCCAAGCATGGTGACTCACACCTGTAATCCCAGCACTCGGGAGGCTGAGGCAGGAGGATCATTGTGAGTTCGAGACCAGCCTGGGCTACAAAGTGAGCTCAAGATCAGCCTGAACTGCATAGTGAGACCCTGTCTCAAAAAGATAAAAAAAAAAGAAAAAGAAAAAGAAATGATTACAATTAGAATAGCTGTGGAGGTGATGTGGTGGTGATACACCTTTCTGCAGGTGCTATAGGAAGAGAAAAGCACTACTTTCACCGCTATGAGCGCTGGGGAAGAAGTGACAATTTGAGTTTGAAGACTTGCTGGGAATTGGCCAGTTGAGAGACGTTAAAGGCATCCCTGGTAATGGAAAGAATCATAATATGGATGGGGGTGGATAGTCGGGCAGCTGAAAGGAGACAGCTTGGCAGCACTCACACCTGGATGAGTGAAGTCCGTGAGGGTAGAGACCGTGCTATGTTTTGCTCCCCATGGTCACCGCAATGTCTAGCACAGAGTAAAGGTCTGGACTCCAGGAGGACAGTAGGACTGGAGGGAAGGGACAGACTCCAGGGCTGAAGTCTGGGAGTGAGTATGTATAACCCTGAATGAACCTTAGCAATGAACACATCAACTGAAGCATGAAATTTCAGTCTTTGGAACTTTGCATTTTGCAGATGCTATGGTTTAGGTATTGAACTGAAAAACAACTTTCTTTTTCATTTCTTTTTAAGACAGGGTCTCACTATGTAGTCCAGGATGGCCCTGAACTCACTTTGTAGCTCAGGCTGGCCTCAGACTCCTAGCAATTCTCATGCCTCAGCCTCTTAAGTGCTGGGATTACAGACATGTGCCACAATGTCTGGCTACTTCCAGCACATACCTTCTATCCATGGCCATACTCAACTGGCACCCTTACTTCTCAGAACCCAGCTGAGGGCTAGGAACACTGAGCCACAAAACAAAAAGTGATACAGTTGAGTGGGCCAAAGTGGTCCAGGTTCCTATATATGACAAGGAAAGAATTGCCAAGCGTATGCCTTATAGTATGTTCACTGGGGCAGCAGCAGGAACAGGCAGAAGGGCAAAGTGGGCAGAAAAGGGCCTTGTAGCTCAGGCTTCCAGTATTTATAAGGTCAGACATCCATTGGTCTTAGGTGGCTCCCACCTGGGCGACCTCCTGAGCTTAAGCCTGAGTCACCATGGGGGTGTCTTGTGTTTGTGGCTGAATGGTGGGAAGGGAGATGGCTATACAGCTTCCGTGTTAGGGTGCTGGAAGCATGGCCACCCATTAGGTGTACCGCTAACAGCTGAAAGGTAGTGACTCAGCTCTTTCGTTTCCAACTGTATTAAAATCACCACATCCAACCAGAAACAGGCACTCTTCTCACCTATGCATTCTTATTTTACACAGAGCTAATAGGTTTCACTTGTCTGGGTTCAGAACATGGGCAGGAACGGGAAGCATCATTCTGTAATCACCAATGCTTGATTCTGTCCTTGCCTGCTGGGCACTTGTAGTGACTCCCCAGAAACTGAAGCTTTCAGAGGGCTGAGGAACTTTCCTGAGAGAGGGGGAGGAGAGGCAGGTCCAAGCCTGAGCCCCATGGATGGGTTAGCATGATGCTGACTGGGTATTTCACAAAGAAACCCGACTAGGGCCATCTGTGTGTGCAGAGAGGAAGGAGAACGTGTCCTTCGAATCTCTCTGCTCCCCACGGATACTGCAGTTTGGACATCGACGTTCATGCACAGAAGGTCATTCCTGGCGTCATCACGAGAAAATACTGCATTGTGTTCACTGGGCTGTGCTTTGTAGCTCCGGGAACTATGTGATACATTTCAGAACTTTTGGAACTTGGACCAAGTTCCTGAGTCCTAACTTTGCCCAGGAGCTGTGACCTTGAGCAGAATAGGCTGCCGGACAACTCCGGGCTCCATCCCTTCCGCAGAAAGGCGATGGCTATTGGCTGAGCCAAGAATCTTTAAAATTCTTTTGAGTTCCAGGAAGCTTGGCCCAACCGTTATCTCCTAGATGACCTTGGAGGTGAGACCCAGATTCAGTTCAGGGCTGAGAGCGCCACCTGGTGACTCAAATTTGTGAGACTTTTTTTTTTTTTTTTTTACTGGAGATTGAACTCAGGACCTTGCACTTACCAGACAGGTGCTTATGCTGCTGAGCTAAATCCACAGACCCGACTCTTCAGTGTTTAGGCCCAATCAACTCTGTTTACAATTCCAGTATACCTATTTGTTTTTATTTTTGAGAAGGGGTCTCGCTAAGTAATCCAGGAAGGACTTGAACTCGCTTTGTAGCCCAAAATGACTTCAAACCTTCAGCAATCCTCCTGCCTTAGTCTCCCAAGTGCTGGAATTACAGGCGTGCACCACCATGCCTGGCTATAATTCCATTTTAGACCTGTGAAAATTTGTTTTTACCTTCTTAAAATCTTTTTTTGGGGGAGGATCTTTTTGAGAGAAGGTTTTACTACACAGTTCAGGCTGGCCTTGAACTCACTTTGTAGTCCAGGCTAGACTTGAACTTGCAGTGATCCTCCTGCCCCGGCCTCTAAAGGGCTGGGACTACAGGTGTGCATCACCACATCTGGCTTTAAAAATATTTTACAGTGCTGTGAATATGTACATTTTCCCAGGAAAAGGTTAATAGCATTTAGTCTCTTAAACTTCACACCCTCAATCCAAATTTAAGAATCATCATTGTGTGCCTATAGTCCCAGTTTGAGAGGCTGAAGCAGGAAAATCACTGGGTCCCATGAATTTGAGTCCAGCCTGGGCAATACAGCCAGACCAGTCCCTTTCTCAGAACAACGATAACAATATCCCCAAACCTTACTGCTGTAAGGAAATGTTAGGCACAGGAGACATTCCTTTTATAAACATGGACTTGAGGCTAGGATATTCTTTGGAAAGTTATTTAACCTCTCTGGGCCTCAGTTTCCTCCTGTGTACAGTGGAGATGAGAATGATTCTTCCTGCAGAGGTTTGCTCAAAAGATGGAAGGGTTTGTGCCATTTTGCCTGGCCAGTGCAGGCGCCACCATATGGTCAGGACTGGACGTGTAGGTCAGTGTAGAGCACATGCTCAGTGAGTGAGGTGCTGGGGTTGGATCCCATACACTGCAAAAATACAAAATATATCTACATATCGTATTGTTCTTCTCTACTGTTATAACAGCATACCTGAGAACTGGGTCATCTATAAAGAAAAGAAGTTTATTTGGCTGATGGTTTGGAGGCCTAGGATGCCCAAGAGCATGGTGGCAGCTTCTGGCTGCATCGTAATATGGTAGGAAGGAGAAAGGGCACGAGAGTGCAGGTGACCGAGACAAGCACAAGGGTTTTGATTTGCTTTACAGCTGCTCACTCTCAGTGTGGTGTGGTGGTCGCACCTGTTATCCCAGAACTCTGAGAGGCTGAGGCAGGAGGATTGTAAATTCAGGCCCAACCTAGGTAATTTAGCGACATATCAACACCTGTCTCAGGATAACTCAACCAAGGCTGGGAATATAGCTTAATGTGAAGGCCCTGGGTTTAATCCCAGTACCACAAAGAACAGCTCACTCTTGATGACAAAGTCCTACTAAGATGAAGTTAATCCACTCTCGAGCATGAAGGCTTCGTGACCTAACCACCTCTCACTGGGCCCTGCCTTCCAGCACTGCCACACTCCCACGAAGCTTCCCACACGTGAACTTCGGGGGACAGATGGCGGGTGTTAGGAGAAAACTTTCTCAAAATCCTCCAGGACATCAGCAATCAGATGGAAAAGCCAGGATGCCACTTAAGTATTGTGCTTCCCAATGCTGGCTTTACAGGTTAGCAAGACTAAATTGTCCTGGCCTGGGAATGCAAGACTCTTAGGACTGAATTAAGTTTAATGTGCTCATCACTGAGAAATAATGTGGAACTTTTGCAGAGTGTGGAATGGAGATAGTGCAGTAGCAAGTAATGGTCAGGTACTGAGGCCTCAGCAGCTGAGAAATCTTGACTATGTACCCAAAGGAGTTTGAAGTCTGAAAAGGGAGTGGGGTGTGGTGATGCATATCTCACCTCAGCACTCGGGAGGCTGAGACAGGAGGAGCGCCATGAGTTCAAGGTCAACCTGGGCTATATAGTGAGTTCAAGGCCAGTCTGAACTACATAGTGAGACCCTGACTCAAAACAGACAAAAAACAAAACAAACAAACAAACCCCAGAAGCCTGAAAAAGGAAAAATACTTACATAAAATACTTCTTGACCAAATTCCAGCCAGACGCCTTGGCATACAAAGTGCACTTTGACCAATCTTAGCAGAGAGGCAGGATTTTTAAATGTCACTTCATTCATAGTAAGTCACCTGAGGGAAGCAAAAACAATTTCTTTCCAGAAGACAAATGGATATTGGGCAGGGAATGGAAAAACAAAAACAAAAACTACAGGAAGGGGCTGCCTTTGTGTCTCAGAATCACTTAATGGCTTAAGTTTTCATTGAATGTCCATCATTTGATGAATGAATAAACAAAATGTGGTGTGTCATGCAGTGGAATATAATTCAGCCATTAAAAAGAAACAAAAAGGACTGGGGATTTAGCTCAATGGCAAAGTGTCTGCCTGGCAAGCGCAAAGTCAGGAGTTCGACTCTTGGTACAAAAAACAAACAAAAAACCCCCTGTAAGTTAGGCACGGTGGTACACACCTGAACTCCCAGCACTCTGGGAGGCTGAGGCAGAAAGATCACAAGTTTTAATCCAACAATGTAGTGACTTAGTCTCAAGACCCTGTCTCAAAATTTTAAAAAATACTTTTTTTTTTTTTTTGAGACAGGTTCTCACTGTGTACTTCAGAACTCCCTGTGTAGCTCATGCTGACCTCAAACTTGCTGTCATCCTGCTGCCTCAGGTTCCTAAGTATTGGGATTACTATGTCTGGCTATTGTCTTATAAATAAAAAATAAAGGCTTGCAAAGCCCTAGGCCTAATCTCCAGAGCTGCAATCAATCAATGAGTAGTGAATAGAAATGAAGTCTTGGGCTGGGGGGTTTAGCTCAGTGGCCTAAGTGCCTGCCTTGCAAGTGTGCCATCGTGAGTTTAATCCCCGGTACCGACAATAAAAAAAAAAAAAAAAA
>PVLA01018411.1:0-14565 GCA_004027455.1 Hydrochoerus hydrochaeris | reverse complement strand
CTATCATGCCGCTCCCTACATTTTTTCCCTTATCACTTATGGGAGTATGGCAGGCCCTGTGAGGACAGCGCCTGTCTTGGGTCAAGGACTCTTCATATGAACCCAACCAGGCCTTACCCGTCATGGGCCTGCAGGACAGCAGTTGGTCCTGTGCCTGTCTTAGGTGGCCGGTGGCGTAACATATGTGTCCTAGTTGCCCATCTCTGGCTGCCTGTCTGGTGTCTCAGGGCAGTTATCTCACAGGAATTTTATAAATCCTCCCCCATGAGCTCTTTCATTTAAAGCTTTTGTATAAACTCTCTCATACTACTCACAGAAGGTAAAATTTCACAATTAGTTTTCACAAAGTTATCTAGAGGGTTTCTAGTAACTCCTCTGGAGTTTCTATTTTGATTTCATATTGAGTATTACATGAAAATATATATATGTGAATTACACAAATTACAATTATCAGTACAAAACATTACAAGATCCTCGCGCCCAATTCCCACATGCGGTGTCCTTTTCCTGGAGAAGCGATTCCTTGAAGCGCTCTCCTCCACCCATGGACCTTGTCACAAGGTGTGGATGGACTAGGACGCGGCATGGACGGAAAAGGGCGCCGCAAAAGTTAAAAAACATTCCAGACAGAGCCTGTCCTAAATTAACAGAACTGTTTTGTTATGAGAGTAGAGTGCTAAAATTTCCCAGATTCACAGACAACTTTTATGAAGTGACCACTTTCAAATGAAGCGTTAAGTATGCTTTATAAGATTCTTTCAGTTTCACCCACCTAATTAAAGGGAGCTTCGCAGTACTACAAAGGCACATGCAGCAGCATTTGTTATAAGATAAACTCAGTCTGAACTTAAGGTAAAGACAACAAGACTGTGTTATTAAATTCTGAGTAGACACGGTTGTCTGTGTTTTCTGTTTTCTTTGTTAACTAATGGAGACTCAAGCATGGGACAGTCTGCCATCTAACAGAGGTGGTTTCTGTGATGTATGCTGGAAGCCTGAAAAATCAAAAGGGAATGCCTTTCCAGTATGTCATGCAGTATTTTTTAATACTATCTCCTTTGCTACCTAAAGTTATCTGTCTTACTCATAAAGATGTTTGCTTCTTGGAAACAGATTGCTTTCTTACAGTGCTGGTGAGAAGTTTCTTTGTGGTTTTTTGCTCCAAAAGGGCAGTGGAATAGAACGTGGGAAGGAAGGTGGGTTTCAGAAAGCACATGGAGCCAGATGCACGTCCATAGTGACAGTTGTTGGGGCCACATGGCCACCGTGGAGCTTGGTCTTAGTGGCACACACACATGGGACAGTCTGCTTGGCATGGACCCATCCTGCCTGTCTTAATTACTTTCTTATTGCTGGGACAAAATATCACCACAAGTTAAAGGGTGAGTTATTTTCGCTCACAGTTAGTAGAGGTTTCTGTACAAAGTCAGTTCTTTCCACGGTAGGGCTGCATGGCAGAGAGACACAGCAGAGGAGAATCAGCATCCGGCAGGGCAGGCAGGAGCCATGAGGGATCAAGGGAGGAGGAGGGAGGTAGACCCTTCCGGGCCACACCCAGGATGAGCCGTCTCCTCCAACAAGGCTCCACCTCCCAACATCCAAACCAGCTGTAAACTCATTAATGGACTCACCCACTGATTAGTGTCACACACCCACGATCCAGTCACCTGCCCGAAGCCCTGTCTATGAGAGTGTGAGGGACACTTTAGACAGAAACCATACACTGCCTCTGTGCGTCTCATTCTGTCTTCTGTTTTGTCTCTTTCATCATAGGCAAGAGCAGGGTCTGTAGTGTTCTGTTAGGATGGAATGAGATAAGCGCCAATGGCGGTGGTGGTTCAGTTGTCATGGTTACAGAAAGTCCTGGCTCATGGTAGGTCTGCCTCAGTACCCAGAAGTCCTTGCTCCTTCATCCCGTGATACAGGCCTTGTCCGCTGATAGGAGAGACTAGGCAGCAGCCATCAAGCCAAGTCCTTGTCTAAGGGGAGACAAGACAGTTTCTTCCTGCAGGGAAGGTTCTAGAATTACAGTGCCAGAGAAGAGTTCTCAGGGTGGGGTGAGGGGTGGGCAGGTGGGGATTGGAGGACACATGCGGGATAAAAGGATGTGCTGGGGCCCTGAGGGAGGGAGGAGAAGCCAGGCCTGGTGGCGGGGAGACACATTTGAGGTGTTTGGGCAGGAACAGCAGTGCCTCGCTGCCAAGCGCGTGGGTTTGGTTGGGCCAGATCTGTGGTAGGAGTGGACACTCCAGTGCTTTGGGGCTGCAGGCTCAGAGGAGGCCCCAGCAAGTGGGGAGGAGGGTGCTGGAGCCCCCCAAGCAGCCCTCTGGCTCAGGCTGTCTCCCTGTGTTTCTGCCCATGGAGTCTGAACCGCAGGGCGTGGGCTGCCCTTGGTCACAGGAAGCTCACTCTGCTCTGGTCTCTGTGCACAGGCCGACCCGGGACAGTGAAGACGAGGAGGATGAGGAGAAGAAGGGCCGGGGCTGCTCCCTGCAGTACCAGCACGCCCTGGTGCGCGTCCTCACCCAGTTCGTGGCGGAGGTGCCCGACCTGGGCCAGCTCACCTACATGCTGGGCCCCGACTGGCAGTTCGACATCACCGACCTGGTCACCGAGTTCATGAAGGTGGAGGAGCCGAAGATCGCGGAGCTGCAGGGTGGCAGGACGCTGGCCGGCCGGGAGCCGGGAATCACCACCGTGCAGGTACGGCTGCCCCACCTACACTGGGGAGCAGTCAGGTGACTGTGGTCACCCGGGATGTGCCCGCGGGTGACAGCGTGCACCCACACCGTGCGAGTGTGTGTCACTGTGCCTGGACTGAGGGTGCGTGTGCCTTAGAGAATCACAGAAGCAGTAGAGCTTAAGTGAAAAGGTTATTTTGGCATTTTCGGCCAGGGCAAACAGTTGAGAGGACTGCTGCACCTCTTTTACCAGAGAAAGCTAAGGAAGATGCATAGTGTGTAATCTTTTCCTCGATATAATATTGTGCTTCTTAAAACCTGTTCTTTCTGGTGTGCTGGGGATTGAACTCATGCCAGGCTGGTGCTCTACAGCCGAGTAACATCCTCCCCCTTTCTGGAATTTTCTTTTGAGACAGGGTCTCGCCAAGTTGCCGGGTGGCCTGAGCTTGCCAGCCTCTCGGCCTAGCTCCTGCTGCTTTACTTGGTACAGTGAGTTGCCAACAGAAGGCAGTCAGAGCTCCAAAAGCTGGTTCCCCCGTAGCCTTGAAGTATAACCATTTGGCTGCACTCCATACTGTTTGCACTTGAAGTTGATTCAGCAGCTGTATTTTAGCAGTAGACAGAGATTTTTAAAAGCATGTATTTGCTCTAGATAAAGAATCTGTAGCTATAAGCTCTCTGTCTTAGTAAAGCAGTTTCTAGCTGGTTGGAGGCAGGAACATGACGCAGTAGGTCTGCTTTCTGCAAGCTTATGATGCTCCTGCTGTGTGTCCGAATGCTAGGTGTTGCCAAGTCGGGCTCAGCACCCCGCTATGTCCCGTGTTGTGTCCTCTTTCTGGGTAACAGGTTACCACAGTTACCCATCTTGCAGCAGCAGACTTATGAAGCCACTGTTTGTCAGTCAGGAGGCCTTGGGGCCAGTGGGGCCCTACGCTCCGGGTGCCCCAGGCTGAGTTCAGGAAGGCGCCCGGACAGGGCCCTCACCTGGGAGTCAGGAGAAACAACTGGCTCTCAAACCCACAGATAACTTAGCTGTTTGTATTGGTGGCACTAAGGTCCCTGTCTCCTTGCTGTCGTCTGGGGTCACTCTGCTCGAAGAGGCCACAACATGCTTCTCATGTGGCCTCCATGGTCAGCATCGGGACTGAGTCCCTCGACACCCCGGGCTCTCCAGCTCCCCCTGCTGCCCTCGCTGGGCGAAGCTCTCCGCTTTGAAGGGCGCTTTCCATTGCTACCAGCACAGCTGTGGGAGTCAAAGCCGTCACCTGTTTTTTAGGGCCCGCTGTGCCATGGGACACAGCACGCAGGAGGGTGCTTTCTTCTCGTGTTGCAGATACAGGGATGACAGCAGGGCATCTTTTTGGGTGACCATTCAAGAAACAGTGCCCGCACGGCAGCACAAGTGTTGTTCAGAGCCCCAGCAGCGCAGGTGCTCAGCGGTTCGGGCCCAAGACTGAGCTTTTTCTGTGACTTCTCAGGTCCTCTCGCCGCTCTCAGATTCCATCCTGGCCGAGAAGACAGTGATCGTGCTGGATGACCGGGTCACCATCGCCGAGCTGGGCGTGCAGCTGGTGGCTGGCTTGTCTCTTTCCCTGCAGCCTCACAGAGCAGACAAGAGGGCCATCGTGTCCACAGCAGCTGCCCGGGATGTCCTCCACGCCCCACAGCAGGTGAGACCCCCAGGGCCCCCGGCCCCGGTCCGTGAAGTTAGCGCCTCTCTTGGTGACAGCGTCCAGCAGAGCAGGCTGGGAAAGCTCACGAGAGCTGCTGACTCTCCCAGCCCTTCCTGCAGCCCATGCGGCCTCCCTGGCTCTGAGAGAAACATTCAGAGCCTGGGTCTCCTTTGCCATTTGCTTCTCGGTGGCCACTGCGTGCTAGGCACAGTCTGCTCTGGACTGTGAACCAAAGACCGCGTGTTTCACCTGTGCCCAGGAGACAGGTGATTTCTGGTGCTCAGAAATCCCATTTCAGCTTCTTGAACAGGCGTGGCTAATAGGCCCCACACTGCTGTGGCTTATTGCAGTTATTGTGGGTCTCCTCCATGTTAAAAAGTTTTCAAATCATTTACAAAGACACAGGGGCCTGGGTTATCGAGACCGACTGGCCTCGGAGTCCATCCCTGGGCAAGAACTTCCATGCAGCCGTGCTTTGCTTCCTGGTGAAGAACACACAGAGAGTGTTATCCTGAGCAGTAGCCTGGTCGGTTGCACCTGAAACCGATTCAGATAGATTTCCTGATCTTTCTAAGTGTTTTCAGGAATACCAGAGTCAAGCTGTGCGGTGTGGCGTGCAGTAAGTAAAGGTGCACTTTAGTGTGCTCAGTGAAGGGTGGTATCTGTCCCTTGTGCCAGCTGGGCTACAGCACTTTATTGATGTGGCTCTGGGGATAACAGGGACCATTCAAGATTAGAAAGTTTCTCTGTATGTTTAAATAATCCAGGCAGGAAATCATATCTCTGTAAATTCAAAGGCAGCGGATTGTAACAGTACCCTTTGGTTTCATTTTCCTTAGGAAGCCATAGTCAGTTCTTGGCTTTTGTTCAGTGATGGTTCAGTGACACCGTTAGACATTTATGACCCCAAGGATTTCTCTGTCACCGTGTCGTCGTTGGATGAGATGGTGGTGTCCGTCCAGCCAAACCTTCAATCCCAGTGGCCTGTCGTGGCTGCCGAGGGAGAGGGACAAGGGCCCCTGATTAAGTTGGAAATGATGATCAGTGAACCTTGTCAGAAGACCAAGAGGAAGAGTGTGCTCGCCGTGGGGAAAGGAAATGTCAAGGTCAAGTTTGAACCCAGTGTCGACGGGCACCCAGGAGGCAGCAATGACATCGTGGGCGTAAACCGAGAATACAAAGACCACCTCAGCAACTCCATAGAGCGGGAAGGCAACCAGGAGCGAGCCGTGCAGGAGTGGTTCCAACACGGCGCATCCATTGGCCAGGAGGAAAGGACCAACCGAAGTCCGACCCTCCAGTCCCCTGCGGGAGGAAAGGACGAGAGGATGCTCAAAAGTGCTGGTGCTGACGCCTTCACAAGCTTCCCCACTCAAGGGAAGTCGCCGGAGCCCAATCACCCTGGCGACCTGGCCATGAGCTCCAGGGCCCTCACAGACCTGGAGATCGGCATGTACGCCCTGCTGGGCGTCTTCTGCCTGGCCATCCTGGTCTTCCTCATCAACTGCGTGGCGTTCGCCTGGAAATACAGACACAAAAGGTTCGCGGTGAGCGAGCAAGGCAACATGCCCCACTCGCACGACTGGGTCTGGCTGGGGAACGAGGTGGAGCTCCTGGAGAACCCGGTGGACGTGACGCTGCCCTCCGAGGAGTGCGCGACCGTGATGGACAGGGGGCTGCAGTTCGAGGAGAGGAACTTCCTGCTGAACGGCGGCTCCCAGAAGGCCTTCCACAGCCAGCTGCTCAGACCCGCGGACTATGTCTACGAGAAGGAGATGCAGGACGAACCCATGGGCTCTTCGGGCCCAAAGAGGAAGCGAGTGAAGTTCACCTCCTACACCACCATCCTGCCCGAGGACGGCGGCCCCTACACCAACTCTGTCCTGTTCGACAGTGACGACAGCATCAAGTGGGTCTGCCAGGACATGGGGCTGGGGGCCTCGCAGGACTTTAGGGACTACGTGGGGAGACTGCAGGACCAGATGTGAGCTCCTTTTTTATGTTTGTATTCACCTTTATGCCTTCTGTTTTCGGGTGGTGGAGCAGTGAATCCGATCAGCAATAGAGATGACTTAACCAAGGTACTTAGTGGACGTCTGGCGGGATCTGTCCACCCAGGCGGGCTGCAGAGGCCCAGAGAGCTGCGGCCACTGGGTTTTAACCAGGAAATGCCTCTCAAGCAGCCCCATCTGGGGCCTGGAGACGTTCTAAGACCACGTCTATCTCCTGCCTGGTCCGAGCTCGGCGCGAGTCTAATAAACCCGGCCCCGCAGACGTGTGAGGCATCTCATGGCCAGTGGCCGCGCGGGGGGAGGGAGGGAGGATTTGGGCGGTGGTTTTTCTATTCTTAGACCTTTCAAAGCACAGTGGACACTCAGAGACCGTGGCCTGAGTTTCGACATATGCGAGAGATGACTGAATGTAGCTTCCTTGTTTGTTAGGAGCACTGCCCGTTATTTTTAATACACATTCGCACCCGCACACGTCCCTTTGTCCTCTGGAATTTTTTGGGAAATGTGCCGCGGAGACACTTCCGTCTTTCCTTTGACGTCTGTTTGATTTACGTGCGTGTTTTACTCCCTGGGACTCAGCGTCCTGTCACTTCCTGGTGGACACCAGGTTTGTCCAGCTCTCTGCTCTGTGGGGCGGCAGTGTCTTCGGAGTTTACTCTCACTCTGGGTTTTTCTTTTTCTTTTTTGCCGTTCAGCTTTCCGAATAAGACTGGGATGAGGTTTACTTAAAACGCTACTGTCCCACCAGGGAGGGCCATTTCTTTACAGTTTTATACACGAAACTTAAAACATTTGGAGAAAAGTTGTGAATCACAAACATTTGTCCTTGTCATCTGCTTGTTGAGGATACTGGGGAGGTCCTGGGGTGCATTTCTGAGGATGGAAAGACCCCAACATAGCTGTATGTATGTATAGCCGTATTCTTTGTGGTCAACATAATGTATTATCCAGGCTGACACCTAAAAGTGGGGTTGATCCTACACGGGAAGGAAATAGCGTAGGAAATAGCTTCAGGCTGGACTTCCCCTTTTACCAGAAAGACAACAACAAAAAATGTTTTAATGGTGTTTAAAGTTAGCAATATATAGAAATCCATCCATACGATGACCATGAAAACCAAATCTCAATTGTGACCCTGATGGAATTAAACTTTTGCAGGCATGCATTGGTGGAGGAGAGCGGTAGGTTCCCCACAAATTCGTAGAAATAGATGACTGCTCCACAGCCTAAGAAGCTGCCCTTATGAGCAAATCACAGCTGAGGGAACATAAGGTGGGCAGGGAGAAAAAATTCTTGCATAATCTTAAAATAAAAAAGTTATTGGAAACCATTGTGCATGGTCTTAGGCAGAGCAAGATTTTCAAATAAGCAAAATGCGGGTTTTATTTGCTAAGATGGCTGGGTGGGAAGGCCAGCTGGCTCGGCCAGGTAGGAGTCAGCTAAGCCATTTGCATGTGTGAAAACAGAATTCTAAAGGCCCAAAGCCAGAAGGACATGCAGGAGGTCACCTGCCTCTGTTCCCTGGTTCAGAAAAGTGGGTGGCCAAGCTTTTCAGAAGAGAGCTGGTCTTGCTCAGTTGTTCTCTTATTTCAGATTCAACATGAGTGGGAACATGACAGTCAACCTCTTTGAGCTATGATGTGGCAAACAGAAAGTCCGTGACTTGCATACAGCGTGTTGCAGACAGGGCTGGCCCTGCGGGGGACCTTGGCCTGACCTCCGGAGGAGGCTGCTGTACTGTTGGTTCTGTGGGTGCTTAAAGCGGGACCAAAGCTGGTGGGGTTCTGAGGAACTTGTTTGACTGAAGAGTAGAGTGAGGGTGTCCAGGCATTAGTGGCCCAGGAGTTTGCAAACAGATATCTGGCACCCTCAGGAAGAGCCCCCCAGTTAGCAAGCAGCTTTCAAAGAGATTGCTGGGGAGGTGACCCCAAGACTGGCGGAAGAAAAGCTCAGGCCCGAATTGACAGACAGGTCCAGCTCCTCTTGTGGGGTGTCCTCATCCGTTCTCACCTTGGGCCTTCAACGTTAAGGAGCTCATGGCAGGGGCTCATCCCCCAAAGTGAGGTGCCTTTCCCGAAGGGGTCTCGCACTCACGGCTGGCTGCGTCCCATGGGCCAGGGGCACTTTGGGTGGTGGTGTAGAAGGAAACTGCCGCTTCTATGTGGGGTAACATAAGGAATGTGTACATTGGAGCACTTCCCATGAGTGGGGAGCCTCCGATGAGGGCGGGGTCCCTGAGGGCAAGGTAGGGGCTCCTCCCGGAGCTGGGAGCCGGCCAGGGCCCTGAAGGTGCCCTTGCATCAGCTGCTGTATTTGTGTTTGTGTTAGAACTGAGTGAGTTCAGAATAAAAGTCAGATCGTACAGACCCACATGTACACAGGTACTCACACACATGTGTGCATGGGAGTCCTGAGGAGTCAGGTGTTGAGTGGGAATCCAGCATGGCCAGTGCTGTCCTCAGTTTGGTGTGGACATTTACAGCCAGCTTAAGACAGTTTCACAGACGCATTTTGTCCTCTAAGTATTGCCTGAGATCATAAACCATGGCTTTATCACCTTGTTTTCTAGCTAGTCAGTTACAGGTGTTAATTACTATACTCAAAGATAGCTAAACTAAAACAGAAGAACATGAGACACTAAGCCAGGAAAACCCGTCTCCCGGAGGACATGCGGTTTGTCTGGATTCTCTAGGTTTGTGTGGTGGAGGTTTCCAAATTACGGGTCTCGATAAATAACTGGAACCAAACGGGCTGTCGAGTCCCTTTCTTTCCCGCAAGAACAGCACAGGCAGAGGAAGGAAAAAGGGAACCTTTCCAAGGGGGGCGGCAGGGGAGAACCCTGTGGTCACATGGAGCAAGGTCGAGGTGCAAAATGCTGACTGTGTGACCTGGAGCAGTTGGAGGTGTGTGGTCACAATCCCACAGTCCAGGACACAGGGATCAGGAAGCAGCCACCGCACCCCAGAACTGGAGTTTCAACAGATAGGGGTGCGATGCCTGAGAGCATGAGAAAAAGACAGTAGCAGTTTTCTTTGCAAATCAGAACCTGTCACACTGCGTGGCCTGAGAAAGAGTGGTCAGCTTCCTAAGTGCTTCCGTTGCACGCTGGCCAGGGTGATAAAGTCCCAGACCATAACAAAGTCCCAGACGATAATAATCCTTGATGTCCGAGCAGGGAATTCCTATTTGTAAATGTGAAGGGAGTGAACACATGGGTTGATTTTTGCCCATTGCCGTTATCTGTAGACTAATTGGTACCTCGCTAATTTTAAGTTTTAGAAAAGCCTATCTTTGTACATTTTGGTCAATAGTCTTGTTTCCTTTTGTTAAGAAGGGGGTCTTTCCAATGTTGGGGTGTTGAAAACACAGTAAATGTGTGTTGCTCACTGAAGAACTACTTACAGTCCGGGGGTGACGGTCACAGAGGGCAGTTTCTTCTGAATCGTACGTGTCACGGGCACCATGGGGGATTCTGCTCTGATCCCCTGAAAAGTGGTCTCAAGTCTCTGTCCTCTTCTCTGTAAATGATGCCACAGATATTTTATAAACTCAGTAACCCTTCCTCCAATAAACATGGTCCATGTGTAATGTAATCCTGATCACCTGTTTTGTAAATGGACAGAGTGGGTGGTGGAGAAGTTAACCCTGAAACACGGATAGCAGCTATTTTTGTATGTAATATAGGCAGTCTACTGAAACTCTGAGAGTTGTACTGGAATACATACCCTTTAACATAAAAGCATGCAAAATTGTAGCTTTTAAATGTACAGACAACCAGCTCAAAAAATATCTAAACTGACGGCGGCAGAAGCATTGATACCTGGCATCATGAATCTGGGAATTCTATCCTGGACGGTCCACGGCTCGTGCTGGGCTTGTTGGTGGAATTTACCAGAACACTTTGATCTTACCCTTCACTACTTTTGGATTTTTCTTTTCATTCCCCCTGGAAATCTTTCAGAAATAAAGTGACTTCATTTTCCAGTATAAACGTATATTCTAACCACAGGGTAATTCATCGTTTTTAACATGAAAATAAACATTTAAATATCCTTCAGTTGGTTTCATTATTTCATCTACATATTTCTAGTTTAGTTTCAGCCTCTGTGTGATTGGTTTATATATTATATGTATGTATAATTTTTTTTCCTTTTTTTTCAGCCAAAGATTTTAGCACCCTTGCTGCAGCAATAAATGTGTACCAAAAGAAACCGGTTCCTCAAGTTGCAAGTGTTCCCTGTTGACAGCTGCCCATCGGCTCGCGGCGGGGCCAGGTGCCTCCTGAAAGCGGACCCACGGGCCTGTCAGTGTCTCTGGGCTCCCTCTTGAAATGCAGTTCAAACGCGCCGGCCGCGTGGCAGCCTTTGGCCTCTGTCGCCCTTCTGGTCTTTCCTTGCCGGTGGCTCGGTTATGCGTCTGTACATGGGCAGGGACTTTGCGTGGGGTCAGGGGTTCAGGGCACTGTGGACCCTGCCAAGCAAGCTCTGGGCACAGACAGACCCATAGATGAGGGAGGCCGTGCAGAGGGCGCCGCCGAGTGGCTGGTGCCGGTGCTGGCCGGGTCCTCGTGGGGTTTGTTGGTCCCAGTGCCTTTCTCGACACTGCCAGCACCATCTGTGGTGTTTTAGCAAACCTCAGCCCTCACTTTCTAGAAGAATCAGGACATCTCACGCCATCAGAATGTCCACACCGCACCTGGCCTTTCTCCAGGCCCCACCGACGCCTGTACAGACCAGCTGAGGAGACTGAGGCTGTGGAGTATCAGGTTTTCTTCTAAAATATCATCAGCCGGTGAACCGAAAGCTGTCTGCGTGTGCAGCCTCCCCACCAGGACTTGAGTGACTGCTCCCCACTAAGAGCTTTCTTGTCTTCTTTCCCCTTGGGACCCAGCGCCAAGCCACGGGGCCCAGATCTCAGGGTGTGGGTGCGTGGTTTAGTACAACCTATCTCAAAGAAGGGGAAAGAGCAAGTCAGAAATGAGTTTGGCAATAGAATGAAGCTTCGAGTTTAGATTTTTGTGTAGGAGTGAAAAAAATGCAACTCCTGCATTTCAAAAAAAGTTTTTTTTTGGCATTGAAATTCTTGATGCCTGTTGGCTCCACTATGGCTTTGTGCAATGTAAATAGGTGACAGAGTGTTTCTGCCGTTTGCTTTCAGAATTTCTAAGAGAACAAAAGTGCAGACACGTCCTAACCTGGGCTGGTGTGTTGATGCACTGTGCTGTGATTCAAGTAGGGCACCGTCATTTGCCAGACGGGAAGTAATGACGCAAGTCCATTAGGGGAATTAGCTTCCGGGCTCGGGGAAGCAGTAACGTTTACCCACTCCCGGTACTGGACAATCTGTGTGTACCGTGAAATGTCTTCAAGGTTTCTTTGGTCCTAATGGCTGCTCTGGGTCGGCTGTCCATGAGAAGCGTTGCAGCTCTGTGTTAAGGACTGAAATCTCTGGATGCTGCCGAGACAGAGCTGGCTTTCTGTGCGGCCGCACTGCCACTGAAACAAAGCACTTACAAGCAGAGGGTGGGTGTTGCCTGGGGGTTTGGGTCTGTGAAATGCTGATTTTTCTATCCATTGCAAATACTGTAATCGACCCCAGTATCTGTGAGGCCTTGGTTTCAGCCCCCCCCCCAAGTTTACCCGAGGATTAGCAAGCGTCGCATACAGAATGGCACAGTACTCGCTCAGCACCTGCACATACCCTCCTGCGCCTACGAAGCTACCCCGGCTGACTTCTAATACCTAGCATAACCATAAATGCCCTGTAAATCCTTGTTCCACCGTGGAGTTTAGAGGGTGATGACAAGAAGAAAGCCTCTGTGTGTTCAGTCCAGATTTGATTGTTTCGAGCAGCTTAGATCTGCGGCTGGCGAGGCCGCAGATACGGAGGCCTGTTGCTGTGTCTCTGACGCACACAGCCTGAGTCACTCTGGATCTGACGGTTCTGTTTCTGCTTCCTGTGGTCAAAGGGCACAGGGCACTTCCTGTTTCCCACTGTGCCTGTAGAGTCTAAGTCTCCTTCTGCCCCATGGTTAGCTCCTCTGCAGGAATCTGACTCACTGAAGGTGATGACACCACACGCTGTGTGCACTCCAGTCTCTACGGAGAGACACTGTGTCCCATCTCAGTCCCTGCACCGGCTCTCTTTGACCCACGGGCCCCACGCCTTGGAGGCTGAGGAGGAGAACAGGCCTCCAGCGCCTCTCTGTCCCCGTGTCATGTTTCTCATCTGTTCCTGCCAGTCTCCCCAGGATGCATCTGTACCCTAGAGGGAGGACACTGCTGCCATCACAGCGGTCCTAGGGCGGTGCGCTGCCCACAGCGGTCCCTGCACACCCTGGGGCCAGGCCCACCAGGTGGAGGGACTCAGTGCTTCCTCTTGGCACGGGTCCAGGGACCCTTTCCGCAGCTGCCACCCTCTGAGCCTCACTCTAGCATCAGTGTCTTCCAAGAACAAACCGGCTGCCCAACCCCTCTGCCGCGTCAGTGGGCTTTTAAGTGACTACCGACGCTGTGGCAGGCAGGAGCCAGGAGTAGAGAAGTAAATAAAGAAAAGATCCAACCCAGGGCCGGAGGAGTGGCTGGAAAATACCACAAGGCACCCACACCCCACAGGTCTGCGATGGGGAGGGCCCTGGGCACCCCACAGGTCTGCGATGGGGAGGGCTCTCTGTGTGTTTTTACGACCAATTTCCACGATGCTGCTAAACTACAGTGTGACTAAGGAGCACCGTGTCACCTCGGGGTTTCTACGCACACCCCCCCCCCCACTGTCAGTCCAGGCCTCAGAGGTGTCTTACTGGGGGATCTGACCTGGGTGGTGGAGCAGAGCTAGTGGCCAAATCCACACAGCCGGCTGGATGTGCGCTTTTGAGTGGTTTCAAGACAGCAAAGAGGAGGAATCTGGGGCAGAGGGAGCAGGTTATCTGTAACATTTCACTCTTCTCACTTGGGTTCTTTTTTTTTAAGCTTTTTTTTTTTTTTAGAGAAAAAAAATGAAAAAAGGGTAGAAATAATACAGAATTTCAAAAAAATAACAGTAAGAAGTCACTAGTTGATAAATTACACATGGTTATCTTAGAAGTAGTTGTTCAAGTTACAGATCAAGGCCCCCAAATTCAAAGACCCTCTCCAAAAATAGGTGTTGGAGATGAACACACAGTTCTCAGATGAAGATATACAAATGGCAAATAAATACATGAAGAAATGTTCACCATCACTGGTCATTCAAGAAATGCACATTAAAACAGCATTGAGATCTCATCTCACCCCAGAAAGAAGAGCTGCCATCAAGAAATCAACTGATAACAAATGTTGGCGAGACTGTGGGGGAAAAGGAACCCCGCTCCACTGTTGGTGGGAGTGTAGACTGGTGCAGCCACTGTGGAAACCAGTGTGGAGAGTCCTAAAAAAACTAGGATTAGAAGCTCCATTCAATCCAGCTATTCCCCTCCTGGGCATTTTCCCAGAAAAATTGAAAAGGTCATATCACAGTGATACATGTGCCCCCAAGTTCAAGCGGCACAGTTTGTGACAGCTCACCTGGATTCTTATTCCCGGACACCACGTGATGAACAGGGCATGCAGTTCCAACGCTGTGCTTTTAGATTCTGTTCGGTGGCAAATGCACTCTATCGCCCGGCTTTTGGTAGGATGCATTGTACACGTCCCACGGTTACAGTTAACATATCTGTAAAGACGCTTCCAAACAGTTTTGAAAAGTGAAGAAATAGAACATGTCGGATGACTCGTGATAGGCAGGCAGTTAATTGGTAGGCTCTAGCACCGATCACTTCTCCAAACACACACTCGAAGGAGACGGCCAGAAGCCTGTGGGTCCAGGACAGAGGTGGGCCTGTCTCCCCCGTCATAGCGTTGACAGTCGCTGTCTGAGATCTGGGCGATTAGAGACCAGAACAACCGGCAGAGGTGTGAAGACAAAATGGTAAGAGAAGTAACCTTCCTCTTGAGCCCCAGGGCCTGCTCTGGGAACACATGGCGTGGAGTCCAAGTCTTGCCATGGACTTTCCCCAGCGTCCGGAAAGGAGACTGCCGTGGCGTACGAGGTAGCTGAGGCGGCAGACCCGGAGAAGGCCAGGGGCAGTCCGTTTGTCCCTAAGTCATCCAGAGTTGAAGTCCTTCTTCCTTCTTCCCTTCCCTTCCCTTCCCTTCCCTTCCCTTCCCTTCCCTTCCCTTCCCT
>PVLA01018410.1:0-14594 GCA_004027455.1 Hydrochoerus hydrochaeris | reverse complement strand
GTCAATATTTACAGAATGTTTCAGCAAAATATCAGAATACACATTCATTGCCTTTCAAGTCTGAGCTTGTGAGATATATTCCTGCTACTAAAAATACACACATTTTCACAGCTGCACTGAGACATTTTCTAAAGTAGAACATATAGTAGCCCAGAGAGCATGCTTAAAAAATGAAAGCAATTGGAATTATCCCATGCATGTTATTTGACTATAGGGCAGTGAAATTGGAAATAATGAAAAAACAAACCACAAAAACTCCAGATACACACTGATATTAAGAAACATAAATGGAAATAAAATTAATCATGACTTGTGGGATGCAATGAAAGCAGGCTGAAGAGAGAAATTTAAATTTATAGCAGTGAATTTTCACATACAGAAAACAGAACAAGCAAAAATAAGCAACTTAATGCTGCACTTCATGCTTCTAGAAAATCAAGAACAAGTCAAACCCAAAACCGGTACAAGGAAGAGAAGTATAAAAATCAGAGCAGAAGGGAATGGAAGCAAGACTAAGAAAAAAATAAAGAGAAAAGAAATGAATTGAAAAGTTGGTTCACTGAAATAATTAATAAAATTGATAAACCTTTAACTGAGTTTATCATAAGAAGGAAATGTAAGACTCAAAATCATGAAATGAGGAAGGAAAGGAATGAAAGCACTATAGATCCAGTGTAAACTCAGAAGTTAATCATTACCTACCTTGAAAATCTTGACTGTCATACCATAGAAAGCACATAAAATTTTTAGGATTCATAGAATCATAGGGCAGCTATGTTGAAGATGTCAGGATAAATTACGGTAACAATTTGGGATTTTCTAATAGCTTTTTTAAAAGTCCTCTGTTGCATTCATTGTTTTGTTCCTTTGTTTGTATTCTATTGTGATCTGTTTGACTTTCACTTTGTCCGAATTGATCTGCACCAATTTTGAAGACACCAAAGGCAAGATGGGAACTACTGTTGATATTGTAATGTTTTGAATCTTGTATATTTAACATTGTTTTTTATTGTTTTTATTCTATTTTATCATATTTGAAATAAAAAACATATGCATTACCAAAGCTGAATTAAACAGATATAAAATTTTCAATAATCCAATACCTGTTAAAGAAATTGAAAATATAATTTCATCCTTAACAAAAAAGAAAAGTCTAAGCCTGCCTGTCAATTCAGGGTCCTGAGATCAATTCCTGATACCAAAACAACACCCCAAAAAACAATAGTCAGCATCCCAATGGATTCACAACTCAATTGTACAAGAAATTGGCAAAATATTTAATGCTAGTGTTCCGCAAAATCTTGAAGTAAATTTAAAAAGGGAAGTTTCCCCCACTGATTGGTGGAGACTAGCATTATCCTGACACCAAAAGACACAACCTAAAAACAGAACTACAGGCCAATCTGCCTAGCGAACATAGATACAAAGTTCTCAATAAGATACTGAAAAACAAACTGCAGCAAATCATTGAGAAATTATACGCAATGGCCAAGTGGAATTCATCTCAGAGATGCAGGGATGATTCAACATATGAAAATCAATAAACAAAATGCACAAGATCACAAAAATCATTTCATTATTTCACAGATCCAGAAAAAAACTTTTTCAAAACCTCAAAACTCATTTAGGATTGAAAAAAAAACCTACAGAAAAACAGAATAGATTGCATTTGCCTCAATCTTGTAAAAGCCATCTGTTGACAAACTAATAGTCAATATAATAACAAAGGGACAAATAGGGAAATCTTCAGTTAAGAAATTAAGAACAAGACAAGGATGTTCACTACCACCACTCTTACTCAATACACTGCAGGAAAAATTAAGCAGAGCTATTATACATGAGAATATATAAAAATAATACGGATAGGAAAAGAAGCAATATAACTGTATTTATACACAGATGACATTATGTTCCACATGGAAATCCTCCAAAACCTCTGCTAAGAGATTTTAGAATTAATAACCAAATTAAAAATCATAACTATAAAGAAAGTAAACAGAAAAGTATCAACAGCTTTCCTGAACACAAAGAAGACACTCAATGAGAGAGTAATCACAATAGCATCCCAAAACATGGTCTACTTAAGAATCAATTTAACAAAGGAAGTAAAAGATTTATACATTTAACAATACAGTACCCTGAAAAAGCAGATCAAAGAGGATATCAGAAATTAGAAATATAGTCTTCAACTCTGAGCTACTATAAAAAGCCACTTCAGGGGTACTTGTGGCAGCCATCATTTCCATTCCCTCTCTATCTGCCCTTGGAACCCAAGAAAACTGTGTCTAATGTGGCCAATATTACATACACCTCTCTTCCATTCGTGAAACACCAAGAATGAAAAAAAAATGGACTAGCATAATGAAGTTTCAAACCTCCAGCCAGCACAAATGTAGTCCAGGAATCACTGACATAGAAGAAACTGAGAGAAACACATCAGAAATTCCTGAAATGATAGCAACAAAAGTAGCTAAACAAACCCCATGGCTAAAGAGAATGTCAGGTCAGAAATTACCACTCAGGTTCAAAAGGAAATATCAACATTATAAATGAAATTCTCAGCATGTCTAGACAAGAGAGAGACAAGAAAATAAAATGTGATAGGAAGATGATGGAAGTATTGAACAATCAATGTAGGAAATGTATAGAATGGCTGAAACAGATTCAAGCAGTGAGAGTGCAAACAGATCTGTTCAACAATCCAACAAGAACCAAGAAATATGGTCATGCTGAAAAAGGAATTCAAACATTCATTGGTTGTGGAAAATTCACTGAAATGAATCTAAAGACAAATTCAAGGCATGAGTGTGGATTCAGACCATGAAAGGAAAGACTTCTTGAAAATAAAGAAATATCAGGAAATAACAATTCAATAACTACAAAATGATTCAAAGAAAAATAATATAAGAATAATGGTTGTCAATGAAAACGGAGGAGTGAGCACAAATCCATTAAAGAAAGTTTGTAGAAGCAATAGAAGAAAATTCCCCAAGTATAGCATAAGAATCTGACATAAAGACAAGTGAAGCATATACCAAAATAATTTTCCATAACCAAAGTAAATCTACACCCAGACACATAATAATCAGTATCCCAAATATACAGCACAGAAACAAAATATTCAATGCTATCAGAGAAAAGAAACAAATCACCTACAAGAGAAAGCTCATCAGAATCATGGCAGACTTCTCACCATGAACTGCTAAGGTAAGAAATGTTCAGAGTGAAGTATTCCAAGTCCTTAAAGTAAACAACTTTCAACACAGAGTGATGTACCCTGAAAAACTATCTTTCAAAATCCATGGAGAAAAAAACTCATGGGCCAATTGTGGAGTGGTAAATGACACAGAAAACACCCTCTCTGAGAGTCACTCTCCAAACACTTTAAGCTGATTTCTTAGTGGGGCTTTTTCTCATTCTCTTTTTCTTTCTTTCGTTTAGAATTCTGTATTGTGGCTACCCATTTTTCTGTGTTGCTTTATTTTTCTGCTCTTTAAATAAAATTTTAAAAATGTAAAATTGCTATTGTAAAGAAAGCGGAAATAGGAAGCATTATAAAAGATATAGCTGCATGTAGGTTTAGGTGTGTGGGATTAATGACCATATTTCTAGGTTCTTTTTGGATTGTTGAACAGATCTGCTTGCACTCTCACTGCTTGAGTATCCACTTTGTGTGCTTTAATTCTGTAACTTGAATAACTATTTCTAAAAGAACAATATGTAATTTATCAGCTAGTGATTTCTTACTGTTTATCTTCTTTCCTTGAAATTCTGCAATATTTCTACCTTTTTCCTGTTTTTTTTCTCTTTAAATGAAATAAAAGATATCATAAGGAAGACAAAAAATGAAGTTGGGTTCCCTGAGTACTGGCACAATCTGAGTTAAGAATCAAAGCCTCCAGAGAGATTGAAAAGAAAAACTTTGAGGAAGGATGTGGTAGCTGACAGTGTATTTGCACTTCGATAGGACTAACTGCATAAAAGGAGCCATTCAAACCTGGGGATGTACTGTCATGGTGATGGCAATGGATGGCAAACCCAGAGGTATGTAGAGAGTCATGGCAGTGGAGAGGAATAGTGGACATTGAGATACACAATGCTGGCAGTGAGTATAAAAGACTTCCTACCACAGGGAGAAACTGATTAGTTGGGAGCCATTTTGCAGACAGGCCAACTTAACTCTGAACCCAGAACTGCTGCCTAATTTCTCAAGTAGCATCTATCTGGGCTAAGAATCATGGATATTCTTTGTAAAGTGGCAAGCCCAATGAATCTGGTCTCAGGGAGTTCCACTTAGAATGTCCCCTACTCCAACAAAAAGTAAATTATACATATCAGAGCAGAACTTAACACACGAATAACTAAAACATAATTCAAAGAAGCAATGAATCACTGACTTGTTTTGTTAAAAGGTTGAATACAATTGACAAACCCTTAGCCAACCTGATTAAAAAGGAAAGGAAAGACTGAAGTCTGTGCAATTAGGAATAAAATGGACAAATCACAACAGAACCTGGAGAAACCAAGAAAAGCATCTATACTTTCTTCTGTAACTTGTATTCGAAAAAGATTGAAATCACAGAAGTGGCCAGATTCCTAGATACATATGAATTCCCAAAGCAAAATCAAGAAGATGTCACAATGCTAAGTAACCCAGTATAAATAAACAAAATATAAATGTAATAATAAACCTAGAAACAAAGAAAAATTCTGGCCTTGATGCAATCAATTTTGAATTCTAGAAGAAATTTCGAGAAGAGCTAAAACTACAGCTTCTCATACTCTTTAGTGAAATTAAATGGGAGGCAGTGCTTTGCCATTCATTCCTGGAAGCAAAACAAGAGAAGGACACAACTATGAACCAGAATTACACACCAATCTCCCTAAAAAGCACAGATGTGTAATTCCACAACAAGATACTGTTGAACACACTGCAACAAATAATCTAGAAGACTGTACACACGATGATCAAATCGGATTCATCCCAGGGATGCAAGGAAGCTTCAATATACATGGATCCATAAATGTAATACAGCATATAAAAAAAACTAAGGACTAAAATCATATGATCATCTCAATAAATGTAAAAACAGCTTATGATAAAGATCAATGCCCATTCATGATAAAAAAAATCTACAGAAAAATGGAGTAGAAGGTCTTTATCTCAATATGATGAATATCATCTATGGCAAACCAACAGTCAAAAATATACTGAGTGGAAAAAAAACGCTTTTTCTCTGTTTCTACTCTTATACAAACTAATGATAGAAATTTTCACTAGAACAATTAGACAAGAGGGAGAAGTAAATAGAATAAAAGTAGGCAAGGATGAAGTTAACATATCATTGTTTCTAAATGAGATGATTACAAACTGACTGAGAGACAAATTACCAAGGCAATACCTTTTATCATACATTCCAAAAAATCAAATGGGTATGAAAGACTTCTAAATTGAAAACTTCAGTACTCTGTAAAAAGAGATTGAGGAGCATTTTAAAAAACAGAAAGATATTGTATACACTTGGGCAGGAAGAACCAATATTGAGAAAAAGAGTATACCTCAAAAACTGTTATACAGATTCAATGCAATCCCAATCAAAATTCCAATAGTATGAGTCACAAGATTTGACAAAACATTCCTAAAATCCATATGCATTGAGAAGAGACCAAGAATAGCAAAGGCAGTCCTGGACAATAAAGACAAGAGATGGAGCATCAAAATCCCTGATTTGAACTTATTCTACAAAGCTATTGTGTTTAAACAGTTGGGTACTTGCAACAACAAAACACAACAAAAAACAAAACAAAACACCAAACAGATTCAAAAGTCAATCAAAAAGTTTAGAAAATGCATAACCACTCCAGTCACAGGAAGACACTTTACATTTGGAAATGAGTCCAAACACAATCACTGGAAAGATGATAACTTCTTTAATAAATGATGCTGGAAAATCTATCTCTACAGAGGCCAAACATTAAAAATAGACCCATATCTTTCAGCATGCACTAAGCCAAAATCAGAAAGGGTGAATGATCTTAATTTTGAAACAGAAACATAACAACCCACTCGTGAACTTTTCTGTGTCTCTCTCAGACAAAAGATTTCTTTTTCTCAACAAGTGAAATGTGATCTTAACCTTCTTTGTTCCTAAAATTCATTTTAAATTTTTATATTTAAAAAAGAATAAGATGAAAAAGAAACAAAACAGAACAAAGAAAATCAGAAGAAAACATTGCAAACAACACAGGACTTCACAACATGACAGAACAATATCAACAGTTGCTACCATACTTTAAAGAACCCAAATTCACAGATACAAGGTAGGTTGGGGGTTTCATGCCCCTCTATCATTTGGAAATCCTGCACTATGATTATTGGGTGGAGGAAAGCGTTTAATATTGGTTCATTCACCGAAGAGAGACTCATCTAATTTTCAAATTTTTGTGTTTCATATTGTTGTTTTCCTTTGGTCATTGTTTATAATTCCTCTTCATTTGTCTTTGTTCATTGTTTATTACTGTTCTCTCTCATATAATTTTGTTAGAATAATTTTAAATCTAAGTAAAAACATGGCATGTTAATAAGGTTTTATTGCTGTACATGTTGTATTTAAACTGGTTGCTAAATTTGCTGGCACTCCAAGCTTGACATTTTTTAGATAATAATGGTAGAGAATTTAATGTGAGAAAACTTCTGGCACACTTTTCATATAAATGAGTCTTACATAAAATGAAATTGAGACTGACAAAATATACATGCATGTAATAAAAGACAGTATTCATTCCACCATTAAAAAGCACCAGGTGAGTGTCCATTCTTTAAGAACTGGAGTACAGGTTTTACTGAAAGATACTGTCTAATCGTCCTCTGAAAATAAAAGGAAATGCTAGGCTTGTTTGCTTCAGTTTCCTTTCTTTGGCCTTAATTCTAACCATTTCCTCCATTTTTTACTTTCCTTTTCACTTTATTGCATTTAAGTTTTTATTTAAAGAATAAAAACAGAAAAAAGTAGAAATATTACAGAATTTCAAAAAAAGGATAAACAGTAAGAGATCACTGGTTGATAATTTACATCTTGTCCTTTAAAAAATAGTTGTTCAAGTTACAAAATTAGAGCATACAAAGTAGACATCCAAGCAGTGAGACTTCCAACAGATCTGTTCAAAAATCCAACAAGAACCTATAAGTATGGTTATCAATCCCATACAATTAAATATCCATGCAGTTATATCTTTTATAACACTTCCTTTTTCCTCTCTTTTTTACAATAGCAATTATGCATTTTAAAAATGTTTATTTAAAGAGAAAAAAAAGCAAAAGGAAAAGGGTAGCAACAATACAGAAACCTAAAAGAAAAAAAGAGAAAAACACCACTAATAAATCACTAATTGATAAATTACATATTGTCATCTTGGATGTGGTTGTTTAAGTTACAAAATTAATGGATATAGAGTAGATATTCAAACAGTGAAACTGCAAACAGTTCTGCTCAAAGATACAACAAATATTCAGCAATAATGCTCTTCTATTTTACAAACTCAAACATACATGTGGCTATATCCTTTAGAGCCCTTTCTTTTCCTCTCTTTTTTGCAATAACAATTATGCATCTTGGGTTTTATTTCTCTTATAATTATTATCACTTTTTACACTAAAGACACAATGTGATATTTAAAAATATGATTCTTATTTATTTCACTAATGAGGATAGTCTCAAGTTGTCTCCATTTCCTATGAAGGCCTCCATATCATCTTTTTTAAAGCTGATTAATATTCCATTGTGTAAAAATGCCACATCTTTTTCGTCCACTCTGCAGTTGATGGGCATCTTGGTTGTTTCCAAGATTTATCTACTACAAATTGTGCTGCTATGAACATGGGTGCACATATATCATTTTGATATGAACTTGTCAGATCATCTGGGAAAATACCCAGGAGGGAAATAGCTGGATTGAATGGAATTTCCAATCCTAGAATTCTGAGTATTCTCCTTGTGGATTTCCATAGTGGTTGTACCAGTCTACATTCCCACCAACAGTGGAGCAGTGTTCCTTTTCCCCGCAGCCTTGCCAACATTTTTATCAGTTGATTTCTTGATGGCAGCTATTCTTTCCGAGGTAAGGTGAAATCTCAATGTTGTTTTAATTTGAATTTCTCCAATGACCAGTGATGGTGAACATTTCTTCATGTATTTATTTGCCATTTGTATATCTTTCTCTGAGAATGGTATGTTCATCTCATATGCCCATTTTAGGAGAGAGTCTTTGAATTTGGGGGGCTTGATATTTTTCTATTCTTTATATGTTCTGGACATAAGTCCTTTCTTGGAGGGACTCCTGACTAAAATTCTTTCCCACTCTGTGGCTTTTCCTTTCAGTGAGTTTTTTGTTTGTGTACAGGAATGCTATTGATTTTTGAGCATTGACTTTGCATCCAGCTACACTGCTGAACTTGTTTATTACATCTAGTAGTCTTTTAATGGAGTTTTTTGGGTCTGCTATATAGAGCATCATGACATCTGCAAATAGTGATAATTTAACTTCTTCTGGTCCTATCTTTATTCCTTTTATTTCACTATCTTCTCTGATTGCCCTGGCTAGTGCTCCCAGAATTATGTTGAAAAGGAGTGGTGATAGTGGACATCCTTGTCTTGTTCCTGATTTTAAAGTAAAAGCTTTCAGTTTTAGTATAATGTTGGCTGTTGGTTTGTCTTAGATGGCCTTTATAAGGTTGAGGTAGACACCATATATTCTGAGTTTCTGAAGGGTTTTTATCATGAATGTCTGTTGGACTTTGTCCAAAGCTTTCTCTGCGTCTATTGAGATGATCATGTGGTTTTTGTTTGTGGCTCTGTTGATATGGTGTATTACATTTATTGATTTGCATATGTTAAACTATCCTTGCATTCCTGGAATGAACCCCACTTGGTCATGATGTATAATCTTCTTGATGATTTGTGGCTTTCTATTTGCCAGCATTATATTGAGAATCTTTCCATCAGTGTTCATTAGTGAGAGTAACCTATAGTTCTCCTATTTGTTTGGATCTTTCTCTGGTTTTGTTATCAGATTAATTCTTGTCTCAAGGAATGATTTCAGGAGGATTGCTTTCTTCTCAATTTCATTGAAGAATTTAAGGTGTATTGGAATCAAATCTTCTGCAAATTTCTTGCAGAATTCAGCCATGAATCCATCAGGACCTGGGCTTTTCTCTGTTCATCAGTTTTAATTACATTTCAATTTCAATACCTGATATTGGCTTATTTCAAATTGCTCTATCTTCTTGGGTGAGCTTTGTTAGTTCATATATTTCTAGAAATCTGTCTATTTCCTCTGTGTTTTCCACTCTATATAAGTAGAGATTTTCAATGTACTTATTCATCATCTTTTGAATTTCCAAAGAATCTGTAGAAATTTCCCTCACTTAAATTCTTATTGCGTGAATTTGGGTTTCTTCTTTCTTTCTCTTGATAAGGTTAGCTAGGGGTTTGCCAGTTTTGTTCATTCTCTCAAAAAACAGCTTTTTGATTCATTAATTCTTTGTATTTTGTTTAGTTTCAATTGCATTGATTTCTGCTCTAATCTACAATTTCCTCTCTTCTATGAGCTTCAGGTTAACTTGCTCTTCATTTTCTTGAAGCTTGAGATGGAGCCTTCAGGTTGTTTATTTCTGCTCATTTTGTTTTCTTGAAATGACAATTTATTTCTATATATTTCCCTCTTAAGACCACTTTCATTGCATCCCATAGATTACAGTATGTTGTTTCTGTATTTTTATTGAATTGTAGGTATTGCTTAATTTCTTTTTAATTTCATCTGTAGCCCACTGGTTGTTCAAAAGGTTCTTGTTTAATTTTCATGTTTTTGTGCAGGTTTTGCAAATTCTTTTGCCATTAATTTCTAATTCCAGTCCTCTATGGTCAGATATTATGCTTGGGATGATTTCATTACCTTTGCATTTACTTAAGAATATTTTATGGGATAATATATGGCCGAATTTGAAGAATGTCCTATGAGCTGCTGAGAAGAAAGCATATTCTGATGTGGTTGGGTGGAACACTCTGTAAACTTCTACTAAGTCCAATTGCTCACAGGTATGATTCAATTCTGTTATTTCCTTGCTGACTTTTTGTCTAGTTGACCTATCTCTTTGTGACAATGGGCTGTTAAGATTCCCTATAATAATTCTGTTCTTGTGTATTTGGTTTTTCATGTCCATTAGAGTTTGTCTTACATAGGTGGGTGCTCCTGTATTTGGTGCATATATATTTATAATTCTTAGTTCTTCCTCTTGAACTTTTGCAATAACAAGTATGCAGTGACCTTCGTTATCTCTTTTAATCATTTTAGGTTTGAAGTTCATGTTGTCTGCAGTTAGAATAGTTACCCCTGCTTTTTTCTGGGTTCCTCTTTCATGAATACTGTTTTTCATCCTTCACCTTTTTATCAATGAATTTCCTTTTGGATCAGGTGCGTTGCTTGTATACAGCCTACTGTGGGATCATGTTTCTTGATCCATTCTCTCAGTCTATTTCTTTTTAGGTAAATTGAGGCCATTTACATTTATGAATATCACTGACATACTGGCTTGACTTTGCCATGTTATGTACTAGTTGTTTGCTTTCTGTATTTGGCCTTAAATAATTACATATCATACCTGGTGCTTTCTTTCTATTGTTGCTTTGGGGATTGTGGTCATTTTTATCTCTGTGTAGTAAGTCTTTCTGTACTCATTCTAGGGTTGGTTTGGTGGACCTGAATTTCTTCATTTGTTCTTTGTCATAGAAGTATCTTGTTTCTCCATTAAATTTGAATGAACGTTTTTCTGGGTACAACAGTCTGGGTTGAAAGTTTTTTTAATTTCAGGGCTTGAAATACCTCACTCCAAGATCTTCTTGACTTGAGTGTTTGTGCTGTGAAACATGCTGTGAATCTAATGGGCTTTCCTTGGTAGGTGAGTTGTATCTTTTCTCTAACAGCTTTTACTATTCTGTTTTTATGCTGCATGGCTGAGATCTTAATTATTATGTGTCTGTGTGTCAATTTATTTTGATTGTGACTGTTTGGCATTCTATACTCACTTATCTTCAGATCAGATATTTTCTGCATGTTTGGGAAATTTTTTTCTATTCCTTCTCTGAATATTTTGCCTCTCACTGATGCCTATTAATCTTATATTGTTGCTCTTGGCATCATCTTGAAACTGTCGGATTGCCACTTCATGCTGCTTTGTTATTTTTTTCCATACTTCTGTCCCCTGTAACTTCTTTTTTTTGGTTGATAAATTACATATTGTCCTCTTAGAAATAGTTGTTCAAGTTAAAAAATTAAAGCGCTCAAAGAAGGTATTGAAATAATGAGAGGGTGAACAGCTACTCATGCATCAATCTCTACATGTGTTTCCATCCTTTCTATATTAGAGGGAAAAACAAAACTTAGCAAGACAAAACAAAACAAAATCGTATAAAAGCATGAAACCAATAAGTGCTATAAAACCACAGTTCAAGGTGATCTACAATGGTTACTATGTTGTTTCTTATTATTATCAATAGAATTATCTATATCATCAGGCATAATCGAATATGGCAATATAATTGAATATAGCAGTACATAACAGTCTTAGTAAAAGTGAAACATTATAGACAGTATAAAACTTCAAAGGCAGGTAATAATCAAACAAGAGTGGATATTCTAGTGAATCCTGTCATCTTAAGTGCAGTTGCCTATACTCTCAGACTTGATATTATCAATCATAAAAGCTTTGAGTAAAATCTATCAATACAAAACAGCTATCTAACAAACCAGATTCGATTATGTTCAGTCATAGTAAAAGTGTAGGTTTTACAGAGCTTTAGATTAAGTTAATAGCAAATTAAGGATGATTACCATAATATATCCTGTTATTTTTGGGATTACTGTCTGTGCCCTCAAACCTAGTACAGGTAGAATGACTGGAACAGAGTGGTGTGAGTAATGTGGGTTTTAAATCCTGGTACACTATTAACAATATAGTGTATCAAGACCATCTATCTTAGTGATGCTAGTTATCCTTCTCTGCCTCATCTCTGCTATGCTATTTTTTGGCCTTTGTCTAGTTTATTTCCTTCATTCTATTGCCTGCCCCACTCTTTGAGGACTTTCTGCCACTGTTCCTAAAATCCTGGGGTGTTTTTCTCTCTCTCTCTCTCTAGAATGTCCTTCAGTATTCTCTAAAGGGTTGTATTCATGGTCACAAATTCTCCCATTTCCTCTTTGTCATGGAAGCATCTTATTTGTCCATTAATTTCTAGTGACAGTTTTGCAGGATCCATTAGTCTGGGCTGGAGGTTATTTTCTTTCAGTATTTGGAATACTTTGCTCCAAGCTCTTGTTGATCTGATGGTTTGTGTCGAGAAGACAGCCATGATTCTGATGGTCTTACCTTTATAGGTAATCTGTTTCTTTTCTCTGATGGCTTTTAATATTCTTTTTTATATGATATTTCTGGTATCTTGATTATTGTATGTCTGGGTGTAGATCTGTTTTGGTTGTAGGTGGCTGGAGTTCTGCATGCCTCACATAAATGAATGTCATTTTCTTTTCACATGCTTGGGAAGTTTTCCTTAATTATTTCCATGAATAGCATTTGTAATTCATCTGTATGTATTCCTGCTTCTTCATTCACATTTCTTATTCTTAAATTGTAGATTATCTTGTCATCTTCTAGCCTTTGTATTATTTCCTGTTTCCTTGTTATTTTTATGATATCGTTCCTTTCATGATCACACATTGCAAACTTGTCTTCAAGTTTTGATAGTCTGTCTTTAGTTTCTTTTAAAGAGTTTTGCCAGCTTTCAATGGAGTTTTTACTTTCCTCGCAGTCTCTGAATATGCTTCATTTATTCTATATTTTCTTTATATTCTTTATCAAATATTTCTCTCCTTTTTTGTATTCCTCCCTTCTTCCATCTGTATTTTCCTGAGAGATGCTTCCTGAGAGCATTTCTTTTATTACCCTACTCCTATCTTGCTTCACCTAATTTAATATTTCAGTTTTCAGCTCATCTACAAGGTCCTGAACATATCTTTTACTGTCCATTGAAACCATATTTGCCACCCTCAGTATCCCTTGGTTTTCCCTCTTTTGCTCATTGCTTGCAGAGTTCTGGGCTGGGGACTTCCTCCTACCTCTCTGCAGTCATGGCTGTGGCTTCCTCCACACAGGTTACAGTGCAGGTCCCAGCTCCCTTCCCTGTTGGCCACAGTTCCTCCAAAGCACACTGGTAAAACTGCAGGGTCCTTCATGCTGTTAGTGTGTGCTAGGGGCAGGGAATTGATTTGGGATGCTCACTGGGTCCCAGCCAGGGGCACAGAACAGTCCAAGCAAATCCCATGAATTTGCTCTGGGGTGGGAGCAAACAAGTGAAGTCACTGTTGCTTCCAGTTCAGGCTCCTCCTGCCCAATTCCAGCATGACACCCCTATGGTTGTGCCTTTCCTGTGGCGGGTGGGGTCTCATTCCCAGCAGTGACTGTGGATTAATGAAGGGCCATTCACAGGCTGCACTCTACATTGGTCTCACCAATCCCTGAATTTAGCACTGCTGTGGTTCCTGTGAGTGGCAGTGGGAACAAGTTTGGGTGGCTCTGCCAGCTGGGAGGCTTTATATTTTGTTGCTTACTGATCAGCCATCTTGACTTCTACCTGCTCTGTTATTTTTAAAAGTTCTATCCTTTCACAAGCACTAATTACGATCCTGTCCTCAAGGTCTGAAATCCTATCCTCAGCTTTATTTAAGCAGTTTTTTAAGATTTGGATAGAATTTCTTCTTTCTTGGATGACTCTTTCAATTTGTTTCTTGAATTCTGCATGTTTTTTATATTGATCATTCAAGGATTCAATCAGTTTCCCAGGCTCCTGTACTTTTTTCTCAATCTCTCTTTAGTTGCGCTCAGCAACTCCTTTGCTAAGGTTGTTATTTCTGTCTTTAAGTGGGAGTGTACTTCTAATTTGATTTCCTCTATAGACTCATGGAGGTTTTTATTTTGCTAGCTATCTTTTCAGAGGTTCCTCGTGTGTTACTTTTAGGGTCCTGTATTTCAATATCACCTGCACTTGCTTCTGGTGGACTAGATGTTTCAAACTGCATTATTCTTTTTCCTTTTGTCATTTTCACTCTGCCTAATGTTTTCTGTGTGGAGGATGTGGTCACCCATACTCTTCAGACTCACTGACATCCTACAGTTAATTGGAGGGGGCTTTACTACTGGTCGTATTTACCCAGCCTACACCTCTATTTTAGGCCATACTCACCACACTGGCACAGTTAATCTGCTCTAGTCCAAGGTTCACCACCTAGGAGCTAAAGGCCAAGGTTTCCCATGTGGTGTGATTCAGCCAAAATGTATGGTCAGAGCCTGAGTTTGGAATCTGTGTCCCACTGCCTGCTTGGCATTTGCTGGGTGTGGCCCAGTTGGGCCCATCCCTGTGTGCAACCATGGGTGGTCTCAGACACAGCACATGGTCTTACTGCCTGGGAGCAGGCTCAAAGTCCCTTTCCATTTGCTTGGAATCTGCCAGAGCATGCGGTGAGGGTCCAAAGCTGGAATCTGGGTT
>PVLA01018409.1:0-14605 GCA_004027455.1 Hydrochoerus hydrochaeris | reverse complement strand
AATTAGTTTTCACAAAGTTATCTAGAAGGTTTCTAGTAACTCCTCTGGAGTTTCTATTTTCGATTTCATATTGAGTATTACATGAAAATATATATATGTGAATTACACAAATTACAATTATCAGTACAAAACATTCCAAGATCCCCGCACCCAATTCCCACATGCGGTGTCCTTTTCCTGGAGAAGCGATTCCTTGAAGCGCTCTCCTCCACCCATGGACCTTGTCACAAGGCATGGATGGACTAGGATGCGGCAGGTTTCCGTTGGATCTCTGGCTTCTCTCAGGTTGTATAGGGGTCGGTTGGAGAGTCACACACAAACACAGAAACACACACACAAGAAGGTACACAGAAACAGTCTGAGATGGTGCGGGGACAGTTACGTGCAGCAAACCCTTGGCATTTTCTAATGCTTCTTAACACACGTTTTCCTGCCAATTAATCGCCACCCAAAAATTAACTTAAAGCACGTAGGCAGGAGTCGAGGTCCAATTTGGCAAAGAATCGCCGCGGAGCTGCTATTCCAGGCCGGCCTGGGAAACGCTCCAGACGCGGCTGCGTGCTGCCAGCCAGCCGGTAGAGGGCCAGGAGTTCGGGTCCCCACCGGGCCTCACCTCCGCCTCGCCGCGGCCCGCTGCCCCGCCACCAAGTTGGGCGACAGACCAAGCTCCGCGCAGCAAATCCAAACCGACGAGCAAGGGCTTTCGCGTGCAGGGGAGCGGGCCGCCCTCTGCCGGCCACCCCTAATGGAAGCGCGGGAGCACCGGAGGGCTTTCCTGCCCGAAATTCCGGCCTAGCCCCGGGCCCACTGGCTCTCCACAGGGTAGAGGCTGGGCGGGGAGGGGGGAGGGGAGAGGGGAAGGGAGGGGAGGGGAGGGGAGAGGCGGAGGGCGGGGTTGCAGGCGAAGGGCGCAGCCCGCTCGCGCTCAACCCCGGGCGCCCCTTCTAGGGCCGGCTCTGCCCTCGCGCGTCCCCCGACCAAGGCTGCCCGGCCCGGCCTGCGCTCCCCTCCTCCATCTCCCCGGCCCAGTCGGTCCTGGCCAGGCCGGTCTGCAGTCCTCACCGGACCGTCCCTCCCTCACCCCACCCAGGAAACGCGCCTTTACATCTGGAGACCCCGAGAAACTCCAAGCGCTCCGCTGAGGCAGGGCTCAGCCTCCAGCAAAGCACTGCTCAAGTTAAGGCTAAAAACCCGAAGAGGGCGGAGCAGGGCGCGCAGGAGCCCGCCCTGTCCGCGCACGCCCTGGCCTGGGGCGCCCGCCACCCCACCGGGTCAGGCTCGGCCCGCGGCGATGGCTTTAACGCGCCGGTTCCCTCCTGCGCCCCTTCCGTGACCCATTCCTTCACAAAGGAAAATTGAAAAAAAATTAGAATAAAAAGACTTGCTGAGTGTGGGTAAGAAGTACACAAAGCCGGCTCACGCCAGATGGTTCCAGGTTTCTTATCCACCACTGATCATGTCTAATAAGAACGTAAAGACAGCAAAGAATTTAAGCCATTAACCCTCCATCCTATTAGAAACCTGAACTCCCCACCCTCTGAAGGAATTTCCCCATCGGCCACACTGTTGTCCCATTCAGCCTGACCTTGGGTGTACTCACATCTCTTTTTTTTTTAATCGGTACCAGGGATCAAACTCACAACCACGTGCTTGCAAGGCAGGGGTTTATGCCGCTGAGCTAAATCTCCAGCCCCACTCACATCTCTTTCATCCTTGAATCCAGCAAACTCTTCCCTGTCTGTATTAACGTTTAATTCCAGACGAATTAGCTCTTATTTCTGTTGAAAATCATATAGTTTTTGTGAAAGTCTTTTTGTAAAAACATATTTTTCATATAATACTGACCTGCGTACCAGTATTGCAAAGTCTTTATTGAACTACTGTAAAATAAAGAAAAATGTAGAGGTAATAATGTATTTCCAGGTTTTCCCCCCGGCTAAGTCCCTTTGTGCAGATCTACAAAATACCTGAGACAAGGAAGATTTATTAAAACAGATTTGTCTCTCGCAGTTTTAGAGATGGGAAGGCCAAGATACTGATGCTGGCAGTGTGTCCAGTAAGAACATTCCTCCTTTGCAACCACGTGGCAGAAGGCAGAATGGAAGGAAGAGGGAATGAAGATACCTTTGTAGGAGACTCAGTGCCACCATCCAGGGAGGAATCTTCACAAGGTAGGGCCTCACCCCTTCATGTATGGTATGAAATTAAGTTTCAACATGAAGGTATGTGGGCTTCTGCACTGGCTCCTTCCAGGGCCCAGCCCTGTATGACTGCTTAAAATATTTCTGACTCAATGGCCTGGATCAAAAGAAGGGACAACATGATCCATTGTAAATGTTTACATATACTGTTAATGAAAGGGATATAAAAGGGAAATGTGAAAAGAACTTAAATAAGTATACTATGAAAATGCATTATTAATCAACAATTACGATAAAGGACAAAAACCACTACATAATGACAAAGGCCCCAATTCAGGAAAAGGACAGAGATATTCCAAATTTAGATACAACTAAAAATATAAAATAATAGAAAATACATAACAGCAGCCAGACATATTGGCAAACAACTTAGTGACTTAGAGACATCCCATCCCAAAATTTAAAAATGTAAAAAGTTCTGGAGATACACTACAGTACTGAGGCCCTGGGCTCAATCCTCAGTTCAAGAAAAGAAGAAAGAGGAGTCATGGTTTCTGTCAGTGGAATGGGATGTCTCTAAGTCATAAATTGCTCATGCTGGGTTTGACTTTGCGGTTTTCCTGTCTCAGCTTCCCAGAGTGCTGAGATTGCAGTTGTTTGCAATTATACACTTGTGATTGGTTTGTTGTCTAGCCCTTGGATTGGTGGGGAGTACAACACCGCCTTGGGTGGAACCAGGATATGATGTAATGGCAGGGAGAAGGTGTGTGTGTGTGTGTGTGTGTGTGTGTGTGTGTATGTGATAACCATTAGAAAGGTTAAATTTTTAAGAAATGTTTTAAGAAGCATAAAAACAATATAAATTTTCATATATAATGGTTGTATGTTGGAACAATAAAAGTTTTTATTTATGTAACTACTTTAACCAATGAATTTAGAAATAAAATATAATGAAAATTATAGATATTTAGAATTACCTGATAAAAATACTACACATTAAAAACTGAGAAGTCATTTAGAAGGCTGTTTAAAGGAAAGAACTAGCTTTACACATGTGGCAAAAAGATAGTACATAAGAAAGTAAATTTAACAGTTGCAAAGGAACAGCAGAATAAATGCTCCCCAGTTAGTACACATTTCTAAGAACACACATAAATAAGAGGAAAAATTGATTCTCTGAATAACACAGATCAACCTTTGGTGAAACTGATCAGAAAAAAAGTAAGAGCACTTCCAACAAGCAATAATAAGAGTGGAAATGGAATATATTCATGGACACAAAGAAAGAATAATGATACATGAATGGAAGGATCATCACATACCATAAATTTTAAAACCTAATAAATTTTTAGAAAAATACTTCTATAAAATTCACATAAGAAGGAATACAAAGCCTGAATAGTCAATGATGTTTAGACACTTTGTATAAGTACTTTAAAATCTTCCCATTAAAAAAAAAATCAAGCTCACATAATTTTACAGGCAACTTTCAAGAATCAAATATTTTCTGGGTAAGTGACAATTTCTTTGCAACTTACTTTGCTTATGTGTAAAGTGGTTATAAAAATGAAACAAAGGTTTGTAAGGTGGATAGATATAAAAATCAATCTAAAAATCTGGGGCTGGCGCTTTAGCTTAGCAGCATAAGTGCCTGCCTTGCAAGCAAGCAGTTGTGAGTTCCATCCCTGGTACCTGTTAAAAAAAAAAATCTAAAAACCTAACATCTCAAAGTCAGGCACAGTGGTGCACATCAAAAACTTGTAATCCCAGCACTCAGTAGGTTGAGGCAGGAGGATTGTTACAAGTTCAAGGCCAACCTGGGCTATATAGTGAGTTCAGGAACAGCCTGAAATATACAGCAAAACCCTGTCTCAAAAAGCCAAGAAAAAAATCTATCATTTCTATCTATGAGCAACATAGGAAACATAAATTAGAAAAAGGGATACTGCTATTTACAATAGCAACCAAAAATCTAAAATATCTAGGAATAAATTTAACAAAAGCATATGAATTTTGGTTTTGAGACTGGGCCTCACTATGTAGTTCAAGGTAGCCTTGAATTCACTACATAGCACAGTCTGTCCTAGAACTCACTGTGACTCTCCTGCCTCAGCCTCCTGAGTGCTGGGGATTATAGGCATGCATCACTGTACCTGGTTGTTGCCTGATATTAAAAGATAGCTTGTCTTGGACCCACAGGTTATCTGCCTGTAGGGAGATGGATGATTCATGTGAAGGAGTGGGGAGAAAGGGAGAAAAGAAGGAAGGGGAAGAGAAAGAGAAGGGAGGGAGGAACAGATAGGCAGGTGGATGAATGAGTGGAAAAGTAGATGGAGAGAGGTGTGGTAGACAGGAATCTCTTCCCCCTGGAAAACCCTTTCATGTGTATGAAGAAGTGAGCTTGTAAGTTTGCAGGTTTGCTGTAATAAGGGAAAACTGGATATAATGGCAGATGTCCATCAGCAAATGAATACTATGTCAGGTTTCTGCCACCGTGACAGATATCTGAGATATCGGCCTCTAAGAAGGAAAAATGTATTGGCTCATGGATTCAGAAGTCTCAGTCCATGGTTGCTTGTCCTATGGCTTGGGCGCGGCCAAGGACACCACAGAGTTTGTGGCACTGGAAGAACACAAGAGAAGACCAGGGAATAGGAGGGTGAGAAGAAAGAGGGTGACAGAAAGGAGAAGAGGACAAGGCTGACAGGGAGAGGTGTGGGGAGCAGCTGACGTAGGAGATGGATTACAGGCACGGGCCGGAGCAACACCAGCCTGGGAACAGGAGGTGCCAGAGGGAGCCACACATGAGCAAGCTGATAGGCAGAGAGGTGTCACGTGACCTCGATCTGCTGCCTGCATAAATAAGCACACCGCAGTTATTGGCAGGTTTTTTTCTTCCATCAGGACGGAAGGCTCCACCTGATCTCAGCTGTCTGTATTTCTGACTCTTGCTTTCATTTCTTCATCCTCCACCATGTGCCCCCCTGGGAATTTTGAGACCTGCGTGAACACAGCAGAAAGGGAACAGAGGTATAAGAATCTTTATGCATGTTTTTAACTGAAGGACGTTAGAGACAATCTAATAAAAAGAATGTGTGGTCTATACTGATATCATATTGTAATATACATTCTACATATTCTAATGTTCTAATATATTAATATACATTCTCGGGGCTGGGGATTTAGCTCAGCGGCATAAGTGCCTGCCTTGCAAGCACACGGTTGTGAGTTCTAACCCTGGTACCGATTAAATTAAAAAAAAAAAAAAAAAAATATATATATATATATATATATATATATATATATATATACAGTCTCTACATATATCATTTTCCCAAAGTAATACATGCATTTTCAAACAAGATAACAAGATAGTAAAAACATAATTTTAAAAGTTATTTGTTAAAGCAAATCAAAAAATAGCTAAAATTATCTTTAAAAAGAACATTAATGAGGGAAGGACCCAGGGAAGGGTGTTGTAACCTTAGGAATTAAGAAATTAAACATTGGAGTAGATTAAACAATGGAGTAGGTTAAAGCCAACAAACACTGCATAGATTGACCAGTCTATAGCCCAGTGGGCTTTTAGGAGGTAAGGGCTAGTTGAGGAAGTAGTCAGTAGGGATATGGCCTGGCAGTGTACATCTTACCCTCCCTTCCTATCTCTTTCTACTTTCCTGGCTACCATGAGGTGAGCAGCTTTCTTACGTCACATCCTTCTGCCATGATTTTTCTGTCTTGCCACTGGCCTAAAAGCAATGGAGCCAGCAACCGTTAACTGAAATCTCTGAAACTGTGAGCCAATGGAAATCTTTCCTCCTTTAAACAGTTATTCTCAGGAACTTTGTCACAAAGATGAAAAGCTGAACAATACAGACTCATAACCCATACTATCACAAAAATCAGCCCCAGGGCTATAAGAACATCAGAATATTCTTCTAATTTGAAAGTTGGAAAAAAAATATCTTCCAAAAACCAGAAAGTGCCAACCATAAAAGAAAAAATAATACATTCAGTTATACTAATGTTATGTTAACCACAACATATCATAAAAAAAGTTTATATTCTGGAAGAAGATATTCTCAACACATAAAATAACAAATGGATTAGAATTACAAGCTGAGATATAAGAACATCCAACAGAATACATGAAAAAAAGATAAATGCCCCAGTAGAAATCTGAGCAAAAAAGTTAAAGAAGCATTTCACAGGCAAGGAAACATAAATAATGAACTGTGAGGGATTAACTAATGGGCAACTTTAACACCCAGCTGAACTGAATCAGCACAATGCTGGGTGTGGAACACCCATATGAAGATTATTGCCCCCAGCATAAAAAAACAACTGGAGGGGAAGAGGTGGTGCTATTGAGTCTCCTGGTGAAGCTTGTCACACTGGCTCTTCTGGTATGCACTCAGCTGTTCTCATGGGAGGAGCTCAGGTCCTCGCTGTTGCTGAGAATGACTATGGTTCTCTTGCAGGGAGCTCTGGTCCTTTGACCATCACTTCCTGGCTCTGGTACAGATTCCTCAGCCTACTGGCACAGATCCTTCATCCCATTAGTGTGGACTTTCTAGCTTCCACCACTGACCTTTGGGCCTTCCCACTGTAGATCCTTGATACAGACTTGCGTGAGACATTATCATGGGTTCCAGGCCTCCAGCTGGACTCCTGTAGAACATTGCCATGGGATCCAGGCCCTCAGCTGTGTTCTTTGGGTCTCTAGTGTGTGGAAAGATCTCTTACACACCTCTGATTTGGATCTTTGGGGGAATATTATAAAATAATACTATAGATTATGTTATACTATTAGATTATGTTAAATCTTTTCCCTTGTGTCTTAGTTACTTTTTACTTGTCACTGAGACAAAATACCTGAAGCCCAAAGTTGGGAAAGGAAAGGTTTATTTCTTACAGTTTTTTTGGAGGTTTTAGTCCATACTCAGTTGGCTCCAGCAGGGTGGCATGGAGGGGGCACAGTTCATGGCAGCTACAAACAGCAAGGCAGAAACCGGCAAGAGTGAGAGATAGGCCTTCTTCCTGCCATTACATCACATCCCGGCTCCACCCCTAGGCCGGTGTAGCATTCGCACAACCAATCCAAACGCTAGACAATGAACCAATCACAAATGTGTAATGCAAAAGGCATGAGGTTTGGGAGCCACTGACATAAACCATGACACCTTGTAAACCCTGACTACAACAGCTATGGCTGTGGTAGCTGTACTTAACATAATGAGATATTATTCAATAGTGAAAGTGAATAGAGGATAGCTGTATGTATCATAGATGAAAAAGCAAGCACTGGGGATTTAGCTCAGCGGCATAAACACCTGTCTGGCCAGCATGAGGTCGTGAGTTCAATCCCCAGTACAAAAAAAAAACACAAAAACAAAACTTGAAATATAGATGAAAAAGCAAATGACAATACCATTTTTATAAAGACAACCAAAATTGGTACATAGATTCTTCAAAAATAACTACTTGTGATGAAGAAATTTTATATGAGAAGCCCAAGGCATAAATGAATAACAAAATAAAAAATAGATATTAGGAAACGGAGAGATTGGGATGGGGACCAAGAGATGGAGGAGGAGGGAAAGAAGGGGAAAGGGACATAAAAATAAATAAGATGTGTTGTATTCATGTAACAACCAAAGAAAAATTTAAACATAAAACAACTTTAATAGTTAAGTATACAACATAAAATTCAGGAGAGTGGTTGGGTTTGGGCATATGAGAGAATGAAATCTGGGTTTTTTTTAAGGTTATAGCTTCTAAAATATCTGTCAAATATATTATTTCTGTTATTAGAAAAACACAATAAAATTTGGAAAATAATAGAAGTTACATATTTCAAAGATGCAAAAACCAAGCCTGATGACTGATCACACTGATAAGAGATGGAAAGAAAAGAAACAAGAACCAATGTTCTTAGCATATTTGCTCTTTAGCATGATACCAACAAATATGAGAGAAAGGAAGATGATTACTGAAGAAGATGAATTGACTCAGGATGAATTGCATTCAGGATGAGTTGATTCTAGATCTTCTGGAATATCTAAAATTTAGAAATATAGTTAGATTGAGAGACTTCTGTTTTGATAGAAAGTTACATACTGCCATGAGGTACATACTGACAAAAGAAAATTGCAATGACTATGAGGAAGTATCCTCAAATTTAGAGGCCTATAGTTCTAGTTACCTTTGCATAGCTGGGACAGTCATACCTGACAAAAAAAAATGTAAAGCAATCCACCGATGAAATCAGAGACTTCATAATCCTGTTGTCTTTGGAATTCCCACAGACATACCCAGAAGTGTGCTTTACTAATTTCCTAGGCATTTCTCATTCTACTCAAGTAAACAGTCCAGATCAATCATCGCATCTATAAACTGCAAATCTAAACAATGAAGGAAGAAGAGAAACAACAATCAGCCTATACAAAGCTCCAGGAAAGTATAAATTCCAGAATCATAGGTAGGATACAGCTGAGAGTCACAGGCTGGCTGGAGTGTCAGTCACTTTAGAGAGGGCTGGGAGAATTGGATTTGAAATAATGTTCCACTTGACAAAAAGGAAAGACAGTGGCAAAGCGCAAAACAACCCATTTTTAATGACCATGATAGATTTTTGAAGAAACTTAGGTTTCACACTTGGTTATTTATAAAACCAAATGACTACTCAACTCATCTAACATCACCATGTCCAAAATAAACCACCAAACTAAGTGATTGCAGTTTCCAAGCTGCTTATTAATTTTATTAAAATCATCTTTACTAGCAGCAATATATTCATCACCATCCTATCAAGGTCATCCTGTCCCTTGTATCTATCTTCCCATTGTCATCAGACTTCAGATTCCATTGTAGAGTAGCTTCCTTTCCTCTAGTTACTGTCAGTTCTGACTGCATACCAGAGTCCCGCTTGCACAGGTAATTCAGCCCTGCACTCTGACGAGGTGTGGTTTTTCACTGCACTCCTTGCTGTCTGGAATCACTAGACTGCATGTTGTCTTTTTTTTCCATAAAAGCATGTAATCTGCCCTACTAGTTTTAAAAAATAGTATTCTTGTTTCATGTTCTTTTAGTGATTGGCACACAGTACAAAGGGTGCTCAATGAATATTCTGAGGTGATTTCTATGCCTTATTTTGTACTTTATGCTATTTTCTTCTCTTAGGAACTTTTCGGCTTTCTAGTAGCCATACCCCTCAAGTCTTTCAGGACCCTCATATTGCCTGTAAAGTTTTTCTGGTTTGAAAAGACTTGTATCCTATTCACTTATCCTGCCTTGAAATCATGAAACTGCAGTTTCATCATGCTTGTGTTTGTATTGTTTCTCTTGTGCATCTCCAGGAAATACTGACACTGTGACTCCACAAGGAACCCAGAAGAGTACTCCACATGAAGCTGGGTTGCATTGATGGAGTACTACTGCTGAATACCTACGAAAATAATTTTTCAACTCATTGAGTTTGACTCATTATAATGAATGAAACACATTAATTTACACTATCTACTATTTCACTTGCCTCTAGTAAACTTTAATACTAATGTATTTATCAAAGTATGATTCAGTGACCTTGGGGGGAAGAAAACAGAAAATGAGGCAAAAACAAATAAGTACCCTGCAGAGAAAACAAGCACTTCTGACTAATTAAAGCCAGAGAAAACATTTTTTCTTTTTCAGGAACACAGGAGAGGGAGATGAACAAAATACTGCCTCTGAGACAAGTTGAAAAAAAAAGTTCAGGAGATAAATTGAAAAAAAGATTATTAATCTTTACTTTTGCCAGAAAGTGTCATTAGCAAGAAATATTTTGTTATTGTTTAAGAAGAAATAAAAGTTTACTTAGAACATGAAAATGGAAACATTGAAGGCATATAAATATTGTGCTTTCTAGGATGCTCATTTTGTATTAGTTTTTCCTGGCTCCTATAAGGATCCAATATATATTCTTAACTTTTCACAGATTATTAGGGTTACTATTGAATTAATTCATGGAAAGTAGAGAAACCTTAGAAATTATGAGTCTATTTCTTCCCACCCTTTTTGCTGTAACTGTCAAGTGTCAAAAGCTCTGGCATGTGGCTGGGATCACTAGAGAGGCTGAGGCAAAAAGATCACCAACTTGAGCCCAACCTGAGCAAATTAGTGAGAGTCTGTATCAAAATAAAAATGGGCTGGGATGTAGCTCAGTGATAAGGCACTTGCCTAGCACATATGAGGCCCTGAGTTCAATCCCCTAAATGGAAAAAAATATATAAAATAAATAAAAATTCAATACTCTTTATTTTCTCACTCTTAAGATTTGTATTTTTGACTGGCATTCTTTCTTTTTACCCAAATAATGTCTTTGCAATTTCTTAGGGTGCACAACCACAGAAAATAAATATGTATCAGTCAGTGCTCACTACAGAAACAGATTGTAAGACATCTAAGTATATAAGAATATACAAGATTGGCTTACAACGACTGTGCACAGGGTCAGGTATGGAACAGTGCAAAAAGTCTGTCTGTGTACTGGGATCCAGAGGACCCAGTTGAAGGTTTGGAGTTCAGTGTAGTGTCCTATATGAGTCTGTATCAGGGGGCTCAAGGGTCTGCACAGTCTATGCTGGAAGCGAGGAGCTGCTGCCAACATGAAGGTGAAGACTGGAACTCCTCTGAAGAAACACAAGCAGCTGTTGGTTCGCTAGGCAGACCCAAGGGAGATTTTTACAAATGAGATCCCCAGGTTAAAGAATGCATGTGTGCAAGACATCAGCAACAACAGCAAGCAGCACAGAACAGAGCAGAGCACAAAAGCAAAAGAGCCCCATGTCTTTATCGTCTCTTATATAGGTTATCTCATATTTACATTCTTACATAGTACCATAACTAGTACATGCATGTTTACTTGTGCTAAGTTATGGTTATATAACTGTATCCCACTGGTCTCTTGCACTAGCCAGTGAGGTCACATCTCCAGTGTCTTTAGATGCCCCTGAAATTTGAAGCAGTCTAAGTGGTTGCCCACACCAGCCTTTCTTCGTTTCGCTACCCAATAAGCACACCCAGGGTGTGTCATCTGTCTTTAGTAAGTTCCCTCAGTCACACTCAGAATTGTAATCATCCAATTTAGTTGGGCATTTAGTTGACACAATTAGTTAAGTATCCACAATATTCTTCTAGTTTTATCTTAAAAAATTCATTATGCACTTTGATTCTTGGAGGCTCATTTTCACTGGATAAAACACATGGTCTTTATTTTTTATTTTATTCCCCCCAGAACTTTACAGATATTTTCCAGTGTCTTCCAGTGTCCATTATTTTTGCAATGAGACATCATCATTCAAATTGTTTTCCTTTGTAACGTGTCATTGTTCTCTGATAGCTTTTGGAGCATCTTTAGTTTCTTGCAACATGACGATAATGTGCTAGGTGTATGCAATGCAATTCTGACAAATTCTCAAGTTAAGGGCACGGCCCCACCTCACTTCAGAATCTGCTGCAAGCTCCAGGATTCCCTGGCCGAGTGGAGTTTTCTGACTACCTGCCTAAAAATTCAGGTGTTTCCCAGCTGTCTCAGTCTTCTATTTCTCTAGAATGACTCACAGAACTAAAAAAATGTTATACTCAAACACAAAACTTTTGTGTCATTAGATACATCACCTCCCTGGCACATTGATATATAATTCCTAGTCAGTGAAGCTTACCTGAGCCCTCAAGTCCGCAGAGTTCTTACTGGAGTTTCATTACATGAACAGGTTATAATCATTAGCCACATGGTTGACGTCTAACACTCCCAGAGGTTGAGCTGAGCTGAATCATCAACTGTAATCACATGTTCTTTCTGATGTGGCTAGCCAATGGCCCATGATGAACAACAAAAATACTTCTATAACTCCAAGAAAATGCAAGAATTACCATAGAGAATTATAAAATCTAGCCAAATAACTTATAATACCATAAATGTGTTTTTCTTTATATTTATACCACATGGGGTCCTTTGAACATGTAAATCCATGTCTTTCATCAAACTTCAAAAATATTCATCATTTTTTCTTTTATTGCTTCTGCTCATTGTTTATCTCTCTCATCTTCTGGGATCCTAATTATACTTGCCTTAGAGTTTTTGATATGGTCCCTGAAGTTTTATTTCAATATTCTTTATCTGCATCCTTTAAGTTATATAGTTTCTATCGATTTATCTTCTTCAAGTTTGCTGATCTCTTTGTCATCTTTATTCTGCTGTTAAGTCTATCTGGTGAATTTTTATTTCAGATACCATAAATTTACTTCTTAAATTTCTATTTGTTTTGTTGTTTCTAGCTCCCTGCTACATTTCCTGTGTTTCATTCCTGATATATTTTCTTTTATGTTCTTGAATATGTTTATAGTAACTGCTTTAATTCTTTTTCTGATATTTCCAACATCTGGGTATCTATTGATTGATCTCTGATGAGTGTCTTTTCTCTCATAAATAAATCACATTTTCATGTTTCTTGGTTTATTAATTCTAGATTTTATCCTTAACATGTATATTAGTTCTTCAAAGAAAGAAAACTAAAAAGATAAACATATCCATATAGAAAAAGATTTATTGTTAGGGATTTGATCATATGACTATGGAAGCTGCAAAGTTCCATGACCTGTCACCTGTCAACTGGAGGCACAGGAAAGCTGGTAGGGTAGTTTCAGTACCAATTAAAAATCCTGGGAACCAGGGAAGCCAATAGTGGAAGTTCCAATCCAAGTCCAAAGACACAAAAACCAGGAATATTGAGGGCAAGAGTGCTGCGACCCATGCGGCTCCTGAGGTTCTTGGGGTTAAGGACCACGAGAGGACGAGAAAAAGAAAGAAGAGACAAAGCTGGAGTCAAGTGCAGCCCTTAGTCTCCTGATGAGAGGAAAGGTACTGGCTCCTCACTGCAGGGGTGTGTATTTAAACCTTTTAGCAACTTTATGTCACATGAAACCCTGTTGTCCGAGTAACCCACTGTTAGATTGTTTTGGGGCTAGGTGTTCTCTGGGCTGAAGCAGCTTCTTGATGTGATTTGCCCCAGGTGTTCTTTGTTCTTGCAATGATCATGCTCCAACCTTGGGGTCAATTTCCAGCTTCAACCACTCCCAGTACAAGAAAAGATGGATGCCCTCGCTCAAGCAAAGAAATCAGATTTGCTCTTCAGCATTCTTGTTCTGCTCATCAATATACTGGGCAATGTATACTCACATTGGTAAAGTTGAGCCTTTTACTCAATCTGCCAATTCGAATGTAAATCTCTTCTACAAACACCCTCTCATGCCAACCCAGAAATAATGTTGAACCAGCTATCTGAACATTCTTTGGCTCAGCCAATCTGATACATACACCTAACCATCACAGTATTGTTAATTTTAGAAAAGCAATGGACTCTAGAATACTCTTCCTGTTGTTGTATTTCTTTGGTCAGGTTTAGCATATTACGGACGTGACTGAATGCTATATTTTAGGTAGCAGTTCAAATATTATGTAAGTTTCTTTAGACTTAGATTGACTTTAAAATTTGACCTATTAGGCACAGTTCAAGGGTCAACAAGATTCAGGCAGTTTTTTCTGACTCCTTCCCGTTTTTTGAATTTTCTTCCTTACTTTCCAGGAAATGTGTCCCCAAACTTTGCCCTCTTATTTGTTAAGCTAGGGTTTCATATTACAATTATTTCCCCCCTATATAGAGCTGACTGAAGTGTGCCTTCAGGGTGGAAACTGATATTGTGAGGTCTAAGTTCTCCCTTTCTGTAGCAGACTTTTTTGTAGGGAGCAGCATGATAGCTTCATGGCTGCCGCTCCATCTCTCCCTCCTGTGGGCGTCCAGTGCGTCGGCCTACATTTCCCAGGATCCTTTCGCCCCACCCAGGAAATGACAGCGACCCATCCGTAACTTCCCGCCCCCGCTTCTTTATAAGCCAGGAACATTGTTCAATAAACGAGGTTTGATTGGGAAACTTCAACTTGCCTCCATCTCTCTCTTCACCCTGCCCCCCGCCCCGTTTTCCTTCCTCTAGGGGAAAACTCACGCATTGGTCTGCAGGCGGAATCAAGTGGCGCCCAGCGTGAGGGCCCCAATACAAGGAGGTCAACGAGGGATCGTTCACAGAGGAAAAGCCGTGGCCACAGTAGCTGGGGGGACTCCGTCCCTGTGATCTGTACAGACGACTGCCTGACGTCTTGTCCAAATCACGGTAAGTGAACGTAACCGGCATGGGTCAAGCGTTAAGTGAACACAAATTGTTCGTTGCTGGCCTTAGTAAGGCCCTCAAAGCGAGAGGGATAAAGGTTAAAACTAAAGATTTATTGCAGTATTTTCAATTTATACATAAGGTGTGCCCCTGGTTCCCTCTGGAGGGCTCCATTGATACTAAACGATGGGAAAGAGTAGGTGATGCTCTTAAAGATTATTATAAAACTTTTGGTCCTGAGAAGGTACCAGTAATTTCTT
>PVLA01018408.1:0-14613 GCA_004027455.1 Hydrochoerus hydrochaeris | reverse complement strand
CCAGTAACTAAAGATGTCAGTCAGATTATCAAGTGCTTGCTGTCCTGTGTCCATTTGTGTATCTTCTTTGGAAAAATGCCTTTCTGGTGGTTATTGAGTTTTACCAGTTTTTTAAATGTTTTGGATACTAGACCCTTCTGAGGTCTATGATTTATACATATTTTCTCTCCTCTACAGGTTGAGTTTTTACTTTATTTTGGATATTTTTGTGAGATGTGAGCTTTGGTCTAGCTTCATTAATTTGCATGTGAATATCCAAATATCTCAGCTGTGTTTGTTGAGGGATTTTTTTTTTAACATCTTAGATTAGATGCATCTTTGAAATCAAATGACCATGGATGCAGGGTCTTATGTATGGAGCATGAATTCCGTTATATTACTACATGTACCTTTTTGCAAGTATTGCAGTGTTTTTATTACTATGTTTTGTAGTATGTTTTGAAATTAAGAAGAATAAATTGCCCTGTGTTTGTTTTTATTTTTCCAGATTGTTTCTCCTATCCAGAGATCCTTTCAATCTTACTGGAATTTTGGGATGACTTTTTCCATTGTACAACTGGATAGTGGCATTTAAACTGAGAATGTATATAATACATAGATTGTATTGAGAAATATTAAACAGTTTTAAATTTTCAGAAGTAGAGCAGGGCAAAACAAATTGTCCTGCACTCAGTCATCCACCTACTATTAACTAATAGCACTTCAGCATTGCTAACTGGTGGGGTACAATTGTGTGTTATGAAAATGGCATATCAACACTAGCATGTGGCAGGACTAGAGAGAGAGAGAAGTCTTACCCTGTTTCCAGAAGATTCACAAGCCAAAGCAAACCAAAGGAAACCTAAAGGAAGACTCTTTTCACCCAGGAGACAAGAAGGCAGCATTTAATCTTTACTTAAGCAGACTGTTGGATTTTCATGCTAGTGGACTGTTGCAGGTACAATTCCTCAAAAACAACAGAGCTGACTTTTGGAAGAGTTTATAGATAATTTAGAAATCGGAGGTATAAAGCAAGTGACTAGACCTTACATAATTTTTTATATATATTGAGTCATATGTTGACAGGCAGACTAGTCTTGGACCAAAGAAATTTTTTTATCATACTATAGAAACACTCTGGAAATAAGGGGAGAGAGCTTTTACAGAATGAGCATAGCTAAGGGCATTACCATAATATAGGAACATTCTGGGAGGGACCTTGAGATATATGTAATTAAACTGACTCAGTGCTCATCAGAGGTATGCAGCTGGGCTGTAGATATATTCTAGGTCAATAGAACTGAGCGGAAAAAGCAGAACAGTAACATGGTCAAAGACCTCTAATTGATCATGAAATATCTATAAGTAAGTCATCTCATAAATGTGTTCCTACATTATAATTGTGCCCCGATAATGCATCGAGAACAACAGCTCAGGTCTCTCATTTCTCTCACGTAAAAGTGGAATTCAGTACATGGATTATTCAGCACCTTAGCTATGGCTGCTGGCAGGCTCCCAGGTGGAGTCCCCAGCACTTGCTCATTGTTAAGAAGGGCAAACCTGTCCTGCAAGAAATACACAGAGCACAGTGAAGCCTGCAGATCTGTGAGAAAAGTCACTGGCACTCAATTGAGAAAGTGACTCTGCATAACAATAGCAGATTGGGCACCCTCCCGTGATTTATCCAAACACTAGGCAGGCCTAAGGTGGTGTGAGGGCCATCTCATTGCCCTGCACTGGCAAAGTGGGGCCCTCAGCTTAGCCCTGGAAAAGCACTAGATTCTGTGGGAGGACTGAAACAGACCCCTCTGAGCAGAGATGGTGAGCAGTGCCCTTGTCGATGACTTTTCAGGCATATATTTGGGAAGGAAAAGTCTTGGAAGAAACATATAGAGATGTGTATAATTTAGTGCCTCCACCTCCAGTCAATTAAGATAACAGGATCCATAGAGCATGTCCCTGCAAGTGGGACACATGTTCACAGGGATCTAAAACTCTCATGGCTGTGGCCAGGCAATCATCTGGCCCACTTGGGAAAAGCTCTTGGCTGCTCACAATCAGCTGGTGACATCAGCATAGAGGAAGCTCTGGATGAAAGCTCTAATGTCTGTATGGAGGTTTTCATGTTTAGTTCTTTTATTTTGGTTGTTGCAATTATTGCATTCTTGTTTCTTAGTTGGATCTGCTTCATCTTAGTTGTTTCTTTTGTTCCCTTTTGTGTGTGTGTGTGTGTATTTTCCTGGTTATTGGTCTTTATTGGTATTGTGTGGTAGTATAGTTCAAGTTGAAGATTTTCCCCTTTGCCTAGCTCCCTGTCAGTGTTTATTCTCTCTTGTTTTTGACTCTTTATGCTCCTTAGCATTTGTTCTCCTCTCTTTCTCATTATCTTACTTACCTTGCTCTCCTCCTCTTCATCTATGTTATGGCATTTATGTTACTAGGACTTGCATACCTACATTAGAGAACAAGAACTAATGCTAATATAACTAAAGTTGTACCATTCAAGTGCATGTAAGGATAATTCTGGAGAAAATTGGGCACAGAAGAAACAAACAATACTGCCTAGAAATATGTGTACAGGTTCAAAAGTCTGACAGCCTCTCTCCATTTCTGAATATATTTCCATCCATCTGAATACCTTCATCTGCCTACATACTCTCTGAAACCCCATCAATGCTAGCCCATACCTGAGGTATAAAAATAATTCCAACAGTGTTCAGCTTTATATTTGAACCATTGACATGTTTTAACTCCTTTTCTTTCAAATAATGCACTTGTTTTCTTTTTCCCTGTCCACTGTCCATTCCCCCACCCTACATGTCTCAAGTAAGCCATAGATAGCAGTAGAATACAATATGTAAAGATATTGATAAAGGGTGAAATTTTCAAAACAAGTTTAATATTTATGATTAATGTATACTTGAAGCTGTATATGTTCCTTACAGGCCATAGAACTTTTTTCCTTAAAACCCAAAAGACATAGTCTAACCCAATTCAATTAAATACTTTGATGTGAAGAAAAATAACACTAAACAAATAAAGCCAAGAACAAATCACTGAAAAACACTAACTAACCAAGAGATTCTCATATGATGGAGATCAGTACAAAGTGGCTCTGAGCAGAATTTAAAGTTACCTAATTGGCTTCTATGTTTATCTGTTAGTCTGACCTATTCCTAGGCCACTTATCTGGAGATGGGATTCATAGTTAATGAAGCTCTGTGAATCACTTGTCCTGGCTGAGACTTGTAGTTGACTGTGATGCCAGAGACACCTCACAGGGCAAGATAAGGACACAGCTGATGACACTTGAATCCAACTCAAATTAAGTAGGTAGAGACTGCAGATGCAGGCATCTCACTCCTGCTCTCTCATTCCCACCATAAAATGTCATCATGGAGATAATACAGTTTTCCTAGGTTGAAGTAATTTACAACTTGGAGTAGTCTTTGAAGTGTCTCTCAAGGTCCTGATCACTTTCCATGCTTTCCCCTTCAAAGGCTACTCCAAGTTGTAAATTACTTTGTCTGAAAACTTGAAAAATATGGGTCAGCTAGAGAAGCTCTTTGTCTCATCCCCCAGTCTTGAACTCTGTTCCTGGTGCCCTAAAGTCATAGTACTTGTCTCATTTATGCCTTTGCCATACACTTCTTTCAGAGATTGAGGATCACAGTTATGTTCCAGATATTTACATCAACAACAAACTTATTTCTCTACTGTATGATGTTAAGAAGACTCACCTATGACTCATTAGAATTAGAAATTAGAAGTTGGAATTTTAAAAATCTTTTTACAGAAAGCATAGCGGTAATCTTTGCAAGTATAGGAAAAGCATACATTACTGATAAGTGGGTCTTATGAAATGTCAAATAAATACAATGAAAAAATGAGCTTCTGAGGCTAAATCATTCAAAATACCCTATATCCAACAAAAAGACAGTACAATCTATCAGAAAAGGAAAATAATGAATTTTTAAAGTAAATCCTTTAGGACTATGGAAAATTGGTGAAAACAAGCCTTAAGTTTCAGGAGAGAGTGGAGTGAAGTGTCCTCAACCTTAAAATAACACATCTTGCAACTCATACTAATATATCCTGCAGATTTATCTTTCAAAATTGATGGATACATGAGGACATTCCACGACAAGGAAAACAATATGAGATACATGAACACCAAGCCAGCACTCCAAACACTACTCCAGAATATCCTAGATAGAGACAGTGAAGCCACCATAACCAAAGAGTCAGTCAAACAGGGTAATCAGTTAAACAAAAAAGGGAAAATAAAGATGGTGCATCACATAGTATGTCATCACTGGAATAACAGTAGCTTTCAGTGATGACTGTCAACTAAGATTATCTCACATCTTCAATTTAAAAACTCCAGTTGATGGATTGGATCAAAAACCACCAGTCAGTGGTAGGTTGCATTTAAGAGACTCATTTCATTAAGAAAGAAATTCATAGACTAATACTCAAAGAGATGGAAAACAATATTCCATGCACCATGATTCCAAAAGCAAGTAGGTTTAACAATTTTATTCTCAGACAGTGAAACTTGAAGCTAAAACTGACTTAAAAAGAGAAGAACACTGCCCATGAACAGAAGTAAAGTATCAAATGACATCATGGTATCAATAAGTCAATGTGCAAATACTTTTGAGGAAATCCAACACTCATTCATAATTTTAAAAATCCTGAATAAAATAGTTGTAGAACAACTTTACCTGAAGTTGATTAAGCCACTGATGACTTAACTCCCAGGCAACATCGTATTAAACAGGGAAAAGCTAATAGGTGTTTCTTTAAAGTCAGGAATATGAGCAGGATATTTACCATCACCCTTCTTAAAAATAGTACACAAAACATTGCCCAAAGCATTCAGGAAAAAGAGAGAAATAAAGGAAAGGAAGGATTCATATTATCTTTATATGAGGAAGACATAATCCATTACATAGAAGTCCAAAGAATTAATGAAATTCAGCAATGTAACAGGGTATAAAAATCACTGTGCAAAAATCAATATCATTCCTAAATACCAGAGATGAACACATCTAGAATGAAACAAGGAAAGCAACACCATTCACAATAGCATCAAGAAAAATTAAGTACTTAGGAGTTATGCTAATCAGAGAAATGAAAATGTTGTGCAATAAAAGCTATATGGTTTATTACAGAGTAGATTGGCAACATCAAAAAGTGGAAAGACATCCCCTGATCCTAGTTAGGCAGAACCAACGTTGTCAAATGGCTATACTACCATAGCTGAAATATGGATTCAATGCAATCCGATCAATATGCCACCAACAACATCCATGGAACTACAGAAAAGAATGCTAAAATTCGTATGGAACTAAAAGAGACTCAGAAGGGCACAATCAATTCTGAGTAACAAGAACAAAGCAGGAGGCATCGTAATCCCAGATTTCAAATTATGTTACAAAGCTACAGTGATTGAAAAACAGCATGGAAATGATGTAGTCATAGACATGTGATGCAGTGGAAATGAATGGAGAATGTAGAAACCATGCCAGACATATTATGTCATCTGATCTTTGATCAAGGGGTCAAGTACTTACATTGAGAGAAAGATAGCCTTTTTTTCTGAATGCTGCTGAAAACACTTTTTCTCTGCATGCAGAAAATTGATGCTTGTCCCATTTCTCACACTGTGTTACACTAAAATTAAAAATATAAATGTTAAAAAAGAAACATTTAACTTGCTGGAAGATAAAAACTTTTAAAGGCATTGGTGTAGACAAAGACTTTGTGAATAGATTTATAATTGCACAAGCAATAGCATCACGAAAGAAGAAATGTGATTACATTAAATTTACTTCTGCTCAGCTAAGAAAATAAGTAACAGAATATTGAAACATCTTCCACATTAGGAAAAAATAATTGCCAGCTACACTCAGGCAGAAAATTAACATCAACGATATAAGAACTCAAAAAATCAAACCTTTCAAAATAGAATACCTAGTCCAAAAATGGGCAACTGATAGGATTAGACTCTCTCCAAAGAGGAAGTCCAAATGGCCAATAAATACATTGGAATGTTCAGTGGCAGTGGCCATTTCCGAAATGCAAATTAAGATAACACAGGGATTCAATCTTCAGAAAGAATGGCTATGTTTAGGAAATTAAATAGTAAGAAGTGTTGATGAAGCTGTGTAGGAAAAGGAACTCTGAATTGTTGTTGTTGTTGATATTATTTTTTTTTGATACTGAGTATGGAACTCATGACCTTGGGCTTATTAGGCGGTGCTTTGCTGCTGAGTTGTATCTTGGTCCCTCCTTTCTGCATTTTTGATAGCAATGTAAAGTAGTACCACCACTGTGAAAATCTATCTGGAGATCTCTCAAAATTAAAAATAGAAATCTCATTCACCCATCTCTTTTCCTAAAACCTGTTTTCCCAAAGGAGTTAAAATATATCATATGTCACTGAAATACGCATATGCATGTTTATGGCAGCATAATTTACAAAGCTAGATCTTGGAAATAGCTTATTTTTCTGCAAAAGATAATCGGTAAAGAAGATGTAGTTTCATATATAATTGAATTTTACTCTACTACAAAGAAGGATAAATTTGAGTTTCTTGCAGAAAAATGGATGTATCTCAAATCCATAATACTGGGTGAAAAAAATCAGAGACACACTGAAATATTGTGTGATTTGCACTTTATGACAAAACCAGAGTATAAGAAAAGAGACAAATAAAAGTTTGATAATAAGAAATAGATACAGATTTTTTTGTCAGTAGGAATGAGTCCATGAATTGAGGGAGGGGACTTGGAGGGTAAGAGATATATGTAAAATGAAGATGTGTCATATACATGTATCAGCCTCCCACAATGAGTACATTCATGATGAACTACAAATATATACTAACAACAATGTTGATTTACATATCAACTTGGACTCTCTTCTCTATGTCTGTTATCTTTAAACAATGTTTTTGTTTAGCCAACATATATCACATCATAAATAAATGAATGTTTTACTAAGATACTGTCACAGCTGCACATTGACACTAACACAAAAAACCTAGAGAGTCACATGGAACTTCTGCACTGGTCCAGAATCAGCTCAGCCCACCTGAATCAAGGCCATGTGCACAGGCATCCCAGCTGGATCCATAGCACCAAAGACTGTGTGGACTTTAAGATTGTACTCCAGAGTTTTCAGAGCTGTAAGTGCTCTTCATATGTAATCATAGCAAAGAAGGCTCACAATGGCCATTTGGTAGGTTCTCTTGAAATTTTCTAAGAAAAGAAATGAGCTTTTTTAAATATAATATTCATTTTTGAGACAGGAGTCTACCTAAGGAGCCTAAACTGGCCTTGAGCTCACTAGCCCAGTACGACCTTGAACTCCAGGCAATTCTCCCAATTCTGGGAGTACAGGTGTGCACCACCATACATAGCTAAGAAATGAGCTGTTGGTTTTGATTTTTTTGTTTGCTTATTAAAGACTCCACTGTCACTATCATTATGATGAACTTTCACATGCTAAGATAGAATAGCTCTTTATCCCATTACTGGTGAAGAAGTCTAATTTAATATTCATGTACATCTGTTTTATTGGCTATAATTTTTTGTGTGTTTCATTTTTTGAGACAGTGTCACACCATGTAGTTCAGTCTGACTTTGAACTCACTATGTAGTCCAGGTGGCCCTGGAACTCACAGCAATCCTCCTGACTCAGCCTGAGATTACAGGGGTGAAACACCACACCCAGATCATTGTGGGCCCTAATCTTTTCCTAATTTTTAAATATACCTAAACATTACAGAATGCACAGACTGCAAGGGGTGGAAGAGATGTGATCTATTAAAATCTTCTATTCAGTCAATTAAGGTAAAACAATTTTATAATGTTTTTTCATTTTAGAAATTGAGATCTTACAATATGTGCATTACTATTTTGTGTTTTAGAAACTTTTTGTTTTTGAACTATTTATTTTTAAAGCGTCATGCATCTGAGCAGAATTTAAGACAACCTGGGTTTCACTGTATTCATGAATAATATCTCCTGTGCTTTGTGTATCGTGAGCATTGAGGTTGAGATGTTTTCCATGTCAGCCAAATTGGGGGAACTTTTTTTGTCTCTATACCTTTAGGAAATCTCTATGCTCTCAGCTTCAACTTCAATCATTTTATTGTTATGGAGAGAATTTTAAGGGTTCAGCATGCAGACTTCAAATGCTGTGATCTGAAAGAAAAAGTAGCTCAATTAATATGAACCATTTCCTAAGTCTCTGCCATGATTCTCTCAGACACTTTATTCATCTCTGTCCTCCTTCATGATCTCCAGTTGAATCATTCATCTTTATGTTCTAAACCAACCTTGTGAGTATTTTCAGGAGAGGAGAATGTGTGCCTGCTGCTGTGTTCTATCAGTACATAGAAACTTCTAAACAAGAGCTCACAGGAGCACAAAGGAGGTCCACGTGAATGGGGTGTTAAGAGGAGGGAGAGAATATGATGGACAGTTTCAACTCTTGCCTTAGCTGACTCAAAATCACTTCCCTAAGCAGGCTTATTTGCTTAAATACACTTTGGTCACCATTCCTTCTGGTTACTTTTCTACTGTAAGACTCTTTTACTCTTGTTTTCTTTGTGCCTCATCTCTTGCTCCCTTTAAAGCTTAATGAACCCAGCACACAGTAAACTTGTTTGCTCTCTCTAAATGCTTTCTAAAATGAGCAGCTCTACTGCTGAGATTTCAGAGGCCACACAAAAATTTCCAGCAGTTTCCATTTTTTACAGTGCAAAGATCATGCATTGGAGGAACGGTGGACATTTAGATGTTTAATTTTTTCATTTTTATGTCTTAATGTACTTCAACACCTAATATTCCTGAGAAAGTTTTACTGGCTTTCCCTTCATTTCACTATAGCAGTTCATATAGCTGATATTAGCCACAATTATTTGTTTTGGGTTTTTATGTATAAAAATTAGTGAGATATCGGGGCTGGGGATTTAGTCCAATGGCATAAGTGCCGGCCTTGCAAGCAGGCAGTCGTGAGTTCGATCCCCAGTACAAATAAAAAAATAATTAGTGAGATATGATTTTATTTTTCAGGTTTTCAAAGTGACATGCATCAAACTCAGAGCCTCACAGGGACTCCATGAGCACTGTTCAGCTGAACTTTCATCCAGACCCCCAAGGGGGTTAGATATTCTTTTATTATGAGTTTGACAATAATGGATAAATGGATTCTATCTTCCATACTTCATAAGGTTGACATTGAGTTTAGGAATATCTTTTAAAGGATGAACACATGTAAGAAGTTTTCAACTGATACAAATTAGTAAAAATAAAAAAAAGCAAACTCATGATCTGTGTGAATATAGAGAAGATATTTTATTAAAATAATCCCAGTGTAGAATTGTCCGTATTATGTGCATAATAAGCATAAAATATCTTATAAATAAATAAATTTTAAATATTCAAATAACTGGATGCTTTTATGTTTGAAAGGAAGAAGAGCTCCATAGAGAGATGATCACAATGTTGCCTAGTACTCCTGAAAACATGACACAATAGAGCATGTTATGATTAGAGCCTAAATGAGAGTCTTCAAATGGCACAACTGTGAAAGTGTGATACACTTGACGAGAACCATCTCTGTGTTAAACCTGGACTCATTGCTTAGTCCTGCATCTCTCTTGCCAGTTTTTCTGATAAAGAGAAGGATCTGGCAATTTCTGCTCTGACAACCTCCCAGGCACAAGGGCTGTAGCTCTTCTTCTTCAGGTAGACAGCGATCCTGTGGAAGTATTTCCTCACAGCCAGCCTGGAGTCCTCATACATCAAGGGAGGCTCTTCCAGCCCTGCCTGCAGGGTCAGGCATCCCTGCAGGTCACTCAGCTGCTGATGGAGGCCAGCACAGAAGATGTCCAGCAGGCTCTGGTTCCAGGCAGCAGATGAGTCCTCTGATGTGAAGAGCATGAAGGTCTGCCTGGTCATCTCATGGAGGACAGAGAGGGCCTGAGCCTTCTGGACCTGCTTGTGATCAAACTCCAGCTGGGCCAAGCCAAAGTGCTGTCTGTGTTTCAGACAGGAGAAAGTGGAGATTCTCTTCATTTATCCCAGGAGAATCAAGGCCCTTGTGTTGCCCTGGCTGTGGGTCTGAGGCAGGGTGCAGGCCAGAGAGCACGATGACATGATGGTGAGCACCAGCAGGGCCACCAATCCAGACAATGGCCAGGCCATGTGGATACTGCTGATGGTGCTGGGCTGTGTGAGGTGGATGTGTGATCCTGAACCTTTGCCTGTGGGTTCTCTGAAGACTCTGGTGTGTTCAGACGACTTAAATAGGGAACATAGCAGCTTCATTTTCTGAATGCCCTTCTTTTATTTTCTGATTCTGTTTTCCTGTTCCCTTTTGTTTCTCTGCTGTGGTTTTGAGTAAAATTTCTCACCCACCTCATTTTCATAAATGTCTTCACTCTCCATGCCCTCTATAGGTCTGTTTTTACAAATTAATTCCTAATGAAAAGTCAATAGCACAGAGATGATATGTAATATATGATATGTATGAATATTTATTTTAACATCTATTATGTTTATATGCTGAATTCATGTCTTTGTATTATGTATACAAAGACTATGAATGTATTTCATTTAAGAACAGTTTTAAGCATGATTAAACAAAAATTTAAGCTAAACGTTACATTTAACAGCTATAATAGCATAACTGATAGTGCCTAAATCTCCTAGTATCTATATGTTCATTGGTCATGTGGGTTTGTCAGTGTGTTATACTACCCTACTGTGAAGAAAATAGGCCATATTCATTTGTAAGAAAGTGGATGAACATGAAACCATGATATTAACTGAAATAAATCAGACTCATAAGTTATAGCTTGTATAGTTTCCATTACGTGAGAAACTCAACTTATTTATATAATAAGAAAATAAAAAATATATAACATGAGCTAGAAAGGCAGATCTTTCTTTAAAGAAAGGGGATCAAGAGGTAGGCAGGGGTGAGGAGGGAAAAGGTATGAAGAAACAATTTAAGATGTGTGATGTACATGGGTCAGCTTTGTATAAGCTTGTAAATATATACTGCATATATGTCAATAAAAATGAATAAAAAGTAAAAAAAAAAAAAAAACAAATAGCTGGGTGTGGTGGTGCAGTCTTATAATCCCAGCATTTGGGAGGCTGAGGCAGGAGGATTATTGCAAATTTGAGACCAGATTGGGCTACAAAGTGAGCTCAAGGCCAACCTAAACTGCATAGCATGACCCTGTCTCAAGAAGACAAAATAATAATGTCAAATGATATGTATCTATTTATAATTAACTTCAAAAAGTAAGTTTCTTTCAAGTTAGCTATAATTTATGTCCTAAGATTTTCTACTTTTAAATAATATATACATACATATAATTTAGTGATTTTAGTTCATGTATATTTATATAATCTTAATGAATCACATTGTATTCAACTTTTTTAATTTATAAAACTTACTTTAGTATAGTGAAATTTTTAAATGTCTTTCCAAACCACTAACATACTTAAAGATAACATTTTTAACTTGCAGTTAGTGCAAACTATTTTCATTTTAACATGAAGAAATACTCTTCAATTAGTTGAGCTACTAGACTCATTTAGACTTAGTAAAAATTGTTTCTTCTCTAAACTGAACATAATTTCTTGATTTGTTCATCAAGTTTAATAGAAGTAAATACTAAATACAGTTTCAGTTTGCTTCCCATAACCTAGAACACATTTAGAAGCACTGAGGATCAAACCTAAAGTGCACTGTGGATCAAAAGCAACATAATCCGTGGCTGCCCAATAGCTAAGGAGCAGAAATCAGGTATAAAATGGGGAGAAAAATCTTCCAACCATGCCCACTATGGTCTACAGGATTGTAGCAGGTGTCTCTTATGTACTTTGGGCATCTTTCATGAAAGGTTGTCTGTATCTTTCATATTATATAGAAAGATAGGCAAAATAAGTTCTAAGGAATAATATTAACTTAGGATTGTGTTTGTAGTGTTGCAGTCCATTGTAATACATCAGATTTTTCATCATTTCACTAATTAATTTTGACATGTATGTGAGTTATATCATCTCCACAGAGAATATGTGTTTTAAACATGTTTTTCTATTCATTTGGATCAGATTTTTCTTTTCAAAATTTTCCATAGAATTCAAATAACTCAGTAACTTACATGTACAAAAGTAAATGGGTTGTATGATTATCCCATGCATCATGCAATAGGACAGATATCTGCTCACATTTCCTTTTTTATAGAAACCAAAGGTTGTTTCTTTTTGCATTGCACTGATTGGGGACAAATAGACAACAAAAGTGTGTTCCAAAGTGAAAAAAAATAATGAAAGTATGGAAGAAATTCCTGCTGGGGAATCAGTGACAAATGTAACCTAGTCCCTTGTGCCCAGCAAGATGGAGAACAAGTTTTAGATGAAAAAACAGGTAGATGTTTGGAGCAATGTAGATAAAGGCAGTAAGGGTTCCAGGTTCAAGGTCACTGTTGCTTATCATAAGTCAGACATGAATCTTGGCACTTATGCAATCAATTCTCATTTGTTTCTGTGAACAGTGACCTAGCATTTCATACCTAGTGAAACCCTATCCTGTGCCCAAGACTATTAACCAATGGAGACATCAGTGACTAAGGCACACATTGAGCGGTTCCACTCTTATTCCAGTTTACATCAGGAACTGTGAAAGCACAGGGAGCCCACAAACTGTGGATTCACTATTGACTCCACCACGAGAGAAAATACCACTCTGAGTCTTTACCTTTTACCTGCTTTCTGGGGATATTTTTGACCATAAAAACCAGAGCTGCCTCTGGACTGATCTATATGTTCCAGTAAGTTGACTCCTTCTTGTGAAATGGCACCTTCTTTCTCTTCAGATCTCCTCACTGTCCTTGACTAAAAAATCCTATTTGGTTAAGCCAGACATAGCCCTTCATCAATAACCTTGTGCATTTTATAGACATGGGTTATTGTCTAGTTTTTGTCTTCAGAGTATATGTTCATTAAGTTGAATATATTTGATAAACACTTTGTGCACCATAGCTATGAGTCTTAGGACATGAACTGAAGCAAAATGAAATAAAAGACCTAAATAGAATGATGTCAAGGAGCTATGGCTCAGAGTTCCTATCTGGAAAGGCTCTCTGAATGGATAGCATTGCAAAAGTGGAAGAAGATCTGGAAAACTGAAGAGTCTAGCATGTTCCAAGATGATTTAGATGAGAAACTGACTAGACTTCCCACCTACTTGGTACTTCTTATTGGTAGGTAAGTAGCCTTAGCTTCTGTTTTAATTATACCAAGTTCCCTTGAGGATTTGGTCCTAAATCCTGGGCAATGCCATGACTGAAGTGGAGAAGAGATTGGATAAAATTGGGATGAAGAATATTTTTGGAGGAAGACAAGATGGCCGATCAGTGAGCAACAAAAAACAGAGCCTCCTGGGAGAAACAACTTATACACCAGAATAAAACACCCTGGAGAGACCCAGACAGAGGGAGATGGATCCTCTTGACACAGGAAGAAATTAAAGCATAAAAAAGCTCGTCAAATATGTTGGGACTACAACTGGAACAGCTGGACACAGTGTTTTTGCTGTGACCCAATTTTGCAGCAGACTGAATTTGCACCAGCCTGAATCCACCACGACCTGCAGAGCCACCCAATCTCATTCCCACCATGACTCATGGGAAGCAGAGCAGCACTGAAGTTGGGGGTTGGTGAGCCCGACTGAGAGTGTAGCTGGCAAAGGGGCTTTCATTAATCCATGGTCAGTGCTGGGATTGGGACACCCCCCCCCACGGGAAGGGCACAATCAAATGGGCGACATGTTGGAATCTGGAAGGAGGAGCCTGAACTGGGAGCAACAGTGACTTCAATTGGTTCCTCCCTCCGCAAAGCAGATTCATGAGATTTGCTTGGACTGGACCATGCCCCTGGCTGGGACCCAACAAGCCATCCCAAATCAATTCCCTGTGCCTAGCAAGCACTAACCGGGGGAAGGCCTCTGAAGTTTGGTTGGCCCAGTGGGGAGGGGCAGGCTTAGGCAGCCGCTGCTTGTACCTCAGTGATAAGAGCAGTCAGGAGAGGGGGAGGACCCTCGCAAGCGTGCTTCAGAGGAGGCGTGGTCAACAGGAAAGGGGGCTGGGACCTGCAATGTGACCTGTGTGGAGGAAGCCAGGACCATGACAGAAGAGAGAGGCAGGGAGAGGCCCCTAGCCCAGAACCCTGAGAGCCCTGATCCAGGAGAGGGAAAAACAAGGGAGACTGAGGGCAGCAAACATGCAACAGCAGGCATGGCTTCAATGGACATTAAAAGATATCTTCGAGACCTTGTAGACAAGCTCAAAACTGAAATATTAAATCAGGTAAAGCAAGATATGAGTAGAGTAATAACAGAAATGCTCTCAGGAAACATCTCTCAGGATGATACAGATGGAAGAAGGGAGGAACACAAAAAAAGGAGAGAAACATTCGATAAAGAATATAAAGAAAATATAGAATACATGAAGCAGATTCAAAGAAACTACCAGGAAATTAAAAATTCCATTGAAAGCTGGCAAAATGCCTTAAAAGAAACTAAGGATAGACTATCAAAAC
>PVLA01018407.1:0-14614 GCA_004027455.1 Hydrochoerus hydrochaeris | reverse complement strand
TTCACTATGTAAATCAGGCTAGCCTGGACTCACAATGTAGCCCAGGCTGGCCTTGAACTCAGAGTGATTCTCCTGCCTCAACCTCCTCAGTTCTGGGCTTACAGGCCTGCACCACCATTCCCAGCTCCTCTTCTATTTTCTATTAATAATATTTGACTTTTTAAAGTTGCTTGATTATACTGATAGAAATTTGGAAAATGATACTAGATTATGTATGTTATTTTAAACAGAAAATTACTCTTAATAATTTCAACAGTACCCAACATAGACAAAAATAACATCTACAAAATCAGAGACATTTAAATCAGTTTGATAGAAGAGATTCAAATCAGTTTGATAGAACATTTTCTGCAGTGTGTCTACTGGTGTTTTGTCCAGTCTAATTTTAGAGGAACAAAGTAATTAATATTATTCCATGCTTTTGAAGGAATGTATTCCCTTGCTTGGAATTAGCTTTTTAATTTGTGGTAGTAATTCATTGCTATGATTTGTTGGATGTAGATTAACATATCTCAGTTGTTTCTAAAAAGCTAACTAAGGGGCTGGGGATTTAGCTCAGTGACATAATCGCCTGCCTTACAAGCATGCGGTTGTGAGTTTGATCCCTGGTACCGATTAAAAAAAAAAAAGTTAAAAAGCTAGCTAAATTTATTTCCTATACATTGTAAACTTAAAAATAATAAACATCAACTTTAAAAAAGCTGCTTCCAATTCCTGTTCATCTTTCATTTCTTATTGAGTTATTAGATTTGTTTGTTTTGTTTCATTTTTTTGTAGCAAAATTTTCTCTACACGTGAGTCCTGCACATCTAAACTTTAGAGTGGCATGCAATTAAAGAAACTGTGAGAAAAGATTAGCCATAGCATGATACGAATTATTTATTATTCCATCCTACAATCCAAAAGCAAGCTCATGTACTCCACCTATAAGTAGTACAATTAGTTTCCTGATGTTAGTGATCAATCACATAGCAATTATTTTACATAAGTCATTGTCCTAGTCAGTTTTCCACTGCTTTGACACATTACTCCCCAGAATAAAAAGAAGAGAGGTTTATTTAGGCTCACAGTTTAGGGGTTTCAGGACATAGTCAGCTCTCTCCCAGGCAGGAAGGGCACAGTGGAAGGGTCTGGTTTAGGAGAGCTGCTTATATCATGGGGGTCAGGAAAGAGCATTTCAGGGGAGGCATCAGCAAGGGAGATACACCTTTCCAGGTGAGCCCCTCTAGTAACCCACCTAGAACTGGATCCTGCCTCAGAACGGCAAGACAGCTGCAGTGCCCCATAATCTAATCATCTCCCCAAAGCCTTACCTCTCAACACAGGAGGAGGCCTCTGGAGGACATTCAGACCTATAACATAATGCTGGCAGAATGCTAACTGTAGACCAGTCACTGCATTGGGAATTGAGAAGTTAGTGTATAATTTATAAATCCCAAGTGCTAGGAGTAACATAAAAAATTCTTTGTCATCATTATAACACAAAGCCAGATTTTACTGCATATTCATTCACCCACTATTGTTATTTTAAAAACTTTCATTAGAATTGTCTTTTTCTCTCTGTACAAGCAGACTACGTTTTTCACCTTTTTTGGGTCTGTGCTGAGTGAATCTCCCTTCATAGCAATAATCTTATACTTGGAAAGTATTTCAAACAGTGGCAGGGGACCGCTTAAAAATGCAGATGCATCTCTCCATGACAGGATTGGTGCCAATTTCTTATTGACAAAGTTTGTACTAAACACACTGAATAAAGGATTAGAAAGAGATAGTTAAATAATGAGATTTTAAGTCATTCAAACTGAGGCAAAGGAAAGACCAAAAAACTCATTACAAGTAGGAAGTCAAGTGTGTTTTTCTCTGATTTTACCCGTTACCCACGAATACTTTCCTGTGAGGGTGGCCACTGATAAGGCTGCATCAAAACAGGAACAAAATATGACTATAAGCCGAAGAAGGGGAAGACATGAAGAAGGAAGAGGACACAGGCTCTGAGTTTACCATGCCCTTGTACTTTTGTTTGTTTGTTTGTTTTTTAAGATCTCTTTGCTAAGGTGCATTCCTCGAAACTGTTGAGTGTTCATTCCGTTGCCTTTTTCCTACAGAAATTGAAAAACTGAAACCATCTATATTAGCAGCTGGAATTCTCAAAGCAAATTTGATTTTATGTTTCATGCATTCAAATGAGAATGAAAAATCAAAATGAGAGTTGTGACTGCTCCTTTGTTTTCCTTTGTTGAGGGAGGGGAAATAATGTGGTTGACTTGCCGTGGGCCCCAGCTCCAGCCAGAAGCTGCCCTCCCAGTTTCCAGTGCAGCACCCTTCTCGGTTTCAGGATATTCCAGGTGGCCAAAACCTTGTTAAGGGTAAAATAACTAGTTAATTTGAAACGTATAGTTAATCGTTATAACTTCAGTTACCTTATTGTGCTACATACCGTAAGAATTACTTCTTTGTGTTTCAATAACCATTATCTATCCTTTCACCACTGTCCTTTGCCATCCCCTCTGAGCTCTAGAGAGATTTTGCCCTACTTTTAAGTGATCAGGTCAAGAATTTTATACTATTCATCCATAATACGGTGTGGACATATCACAGAACTCATGATTATTAAACAAATAAGTGATTTAATAAATGCTATACACTGAGATTTTTGGATCAGACTATTTTTTAAACTAATTATAGTATCATCTTTAAACATTACGATATTTTTTATTATAATTCTGGAATGTATAAGAATGCAAGACTAAATTCTCTAGGGGCAGGAAAATATTTTTGGGTAGTTGTTACTAAAATATTTTAGTTAGACTGCATGAAAAAGAATGAGTATGGTAACGTTCTTTAGTGTATGGCTATTAGCTTGGGCAGGGCTGTGGAAAGCAAGAAGTTGCAGCCTGTGGAAATACAGATTCCTACTTAGTTTTCAATTCTGGATGTTGTATTTTTACTTACCTGCAGGAATTTATTTGGCTAAGTATTTAATTTAGCATTTGTCACTGTGGTCCAAACTCCCTAAGGTTCATGTTTTCTACTATTAAAAATAATTTAGATTCTGAAACAAAGAATAAATATGCTAAAGGATTATGTATTCTTATGACTTACCACTTCCTTCTTTTTTATGACATCTCTACTTCATAGACCCATGAACCTGAACTTATGTAGGCTGTAGTATAAAAACAAAATTAATATTGAGTTTTACTACTGCATGGCTCATTTTGTGGCTCAAGAAACTGCAGCAGTTAAGTTACATATTCTGAATAGAGACCAAACAGCATAACACCTTCAAAAGGATATGTGTGTGAATGTGCATATACATTTTTTCTGTAAAAGCATTTTATGTTCCATGAGAATAATCTTAACTATTTTCCAAACTAGAAAATAGCAGAGCTTAATGATTGCTATTTGAAGAAGCAATACAAATTCATTTCATACCCCATTGTGGCACAGTTCTTAGAGGAAAATAGGAAAACTTAGATAAAATGAATATATCTTCTCTATTTTTTGTCTTTCCAGGTATCACTTATGTCTCACCAGTTGATATCAGCCTAGACACGAAAAAGGTCACATTATTGATAACAACAGATCAGTTCTGTTTCCATAGTTACTACCAATCAATAGAAAACCAGGGGCTCATTTGCTCTTACTAATTTCTTGAGAGCCCAGGGGCTTGTTACATTTACTATTCAATGCACTGTCCTCTTAGCATACACACATATATGCCATTAGAAATGCTCTGAAAGCACTCCCATATTTTTCTTCATGTGTTGTATTTTTAAAAGGTGTCTAGAAATGCTGATCTTATGTCTTTGGAAAAAGCACAAGAATTCTGAGCCATTTTTCCCTTTGATGATATCACTATGGTTCTTCCTTCCAACAGAATGAGATGTGGCTTCAAGGGTTCTCCTAATGGCTGATGTTGTGCAGAAACAGCTGACACCAGGCTTTCGCAGTTCCATCTCATTTGTGTGGATTTATTCTCTAAATTATTCTTGTAGAAAGACTTTTTTGCCTTGCCCATATAACTGTGTGCAATCTCATTTGCTAATTAATAGGAATAGTAATGAGATAATATTCCAAAATGAGTCATACCACATTTATTTGGATATCCTTAATGTTGCTTTTACCCATGATATAATTGTGTCATTAGATGATTTTCTCAGTTTTATGAATCTAGCTAAATGGAAGATTTGCCCCCTTTTCTTATGCACTAAAAAAAAAATTCCTTATTGTGACACCAAGTAATTCAGTGAGGTTTTAAAGAGATATAATGGATAGTAAGAGTCTATGTGCTGGACAACTTTAACTCAGTAAGTGAAATGTAGATGGAAAGGAGACTATAAAGCTCTCGGACTTAATAAAGGTATAGCTAATGCACTAGTTAAGTGGAAGAGAAACAGTGTTTTTAAAACTAAATTCTCACAACAGTAAGGTTGTTTATAATGCACACCTCCTTTTCTTTAAAGAAGGACACCTGCTTCTAATTGAAAATTAAAATTTAACAAAACTAGGGTAAGAACGGTTGAAGATATTTTTTGGCTTGAATTAAATTTTATTGATTTTTTTTTTCATTTTAAGTCAATGTCAAATGTGTTTAAATGTTCCTTCCTCGAACATGTATCTTAAGAGCTCCAATTAATACACATTTTCTTTATAAATGTGCTGAAATTCTGTGAGCAAGTTATTACACACAGAGCATAGATCTTTCAAGCTAATTGGAACTATAGTGTTCATTTGACTACATCTTACCATTTTATATCTCAAAAATTTGAAGCTGAAAGATTATATGTCTTCAAGGTTATATAGCTAGCTATTCAGCAACTGGTACATTTGAATTCATACCTATGACATCTCAATTATTGTAATCTTCTTAGTGCTTCATACCTCGGAATTCATGATTTGTTGTCAGGTTGCTCAATTTGCAAGAATAAATTTGCATATAAAATGATCTTAGCAGTTTTGTGTGGATAAAAGTTGTCAGAATGAGGAAACATTAGATAATTGAGGAAAAGTGTGATTTGTGGTCTTAGGAAAATATCTAATGCTCAGAAATTTGAGGAATTAGCAGTTTCTTTGCATAATTAGGACATAATTTTAAATATAAGACTCAAGAAATTTATTAAATCTATTTTTAAATTTTATTCATATACTTTTATATTTTCCTGTAGTCTTTGGAATATGAAAATTAAATTAAAGTGATAATTTTGAGTCAATAAAGCTAATTAGATGCTTTCATATCAATATATAGTTGTTTGAGACACAATATTTATTGAAAGGTTGTAAGTCATGTGAATTTTAAATATTTCCTTCTTCAAATTAATGTATTTTTGTTTATACACACAAAGTAACCTACTCACTTCAATCTTTGTCCTATGGTTTTATTTTAATTTGTAGTTTTTTACATTTTCCCACACATTTTTGCTACAATGACTTTTTTCTTTAAAAAAAAAACTAAACAAATATTTAGATTACTTTAAGTTACTAATATAGAATACATTTATATGTCTAGAAACAAACATTGGGGTTTTTTTTGCATGCAAAAAAGGATCATATACTGACTATAGGAGTTAGCTAATGCTATGAAATTAAAGATGAATGCAATCCTTATAGTAAATGGATTGCAGTAGTCCCATTTAATGCAATATTTTTAATGCAATAGTTTTATGTCTTTAAAGATCGAATGTTGGCAATATCCTTAGTGGTATTTATTTATTAAGATGGTTATGCTGGTTCTTTCTGTAGCCATAGTGTTGACAGCTACACATGGAGCAGTTAGGAGTACCTCAGTCTTTAGGAATATTTGTGGAAGATGATTTACTGGTAGGAACTGCTGAAAGGAAAATTCACATACAGCTATGAACCTCATATCTTTATGCTGAAATATATAATGAGTTTAATATATTACAGAATCCTAAATTTTTAGACTACTGCAGTTATTCATTAGCCCATGAATTAAGTATATTACTTTTCCAATAACTATTCCCTCTTAAACATTTTAGTTTTTGTTGAGGCCTCTGTGTGCAGAGAAATTCTGAGAAATATGTATATGGATTTATTCCTCTTTGAAGATTTATTAGCAATCTACAGATGCAAAGGAACTAACATCAGGCCCATTGCTATTAAATTTTTAGAAATACTACCCACGCAGTAAGATTTCCTGACCTTGCAGGCTAATAAAATGTTTTAATGTATCAGAATCAGCAGAGCATGTGGGTGGATAAGTCACTGAGCTAATTAGTCATACCTCTCCCGAGACCTGTGTAGGACTTAGTGGAGTGTGTTTAGCATTACAAGTAAATCAACATTGTTGCGGCAGGGAAGTATCATTTCTGAGTCATTTTCATAACTCTGCCACCTTGACTTTCCAATAAAATCCTCCAGGTTTATGAGTCTCATAGCTTGTAAAAAGGGAATGGAGTAGGGAGGAAAATTGATGCTACACATAAGCGTATGATAACCACAGTACACTCGCTTTAAGAGTCAGAATGGTTTTCTGAGTAATGGAAATAAAGATATGAATGTGTCAGTTTGTCTGCATAAGTGAACAATGATAAGTCACTTTCATTAGAGTTAAGCCAAAGCTGCCTCTGTGGCATTTTACCTCTTTTCTATTCATATTACTGTATTTCAGAAGTGGGGCAAAGTTGGAGAGAAAAACAAACTGAAACTATAGCCAAAAGCAGCTGGCTGGAGTCTCAGGTATTCTTAAGGGGGTAGCAAAACAAACTCATGTCGCTTTCCTTGGAACTTCATCTAAACAGCATGGAGCAGCATTATTAATAACAGACACTATTAAACTCTCTGCATAGTTTTACTTCCTTTTAAAAGTTTTTACTTATAATTTATTTTACAAATATTTCTGTTTTTCTCTGAGTAAAGCCATGAGGTAGTCAGACAAAGACTACTATTATTTTAATTTTCCAGATTGAAAACAAAGTGTCTAGATCCGACCAACAGCAAGTTCACAAAATTCATGGACATATTGATAACAGACAGAGGTATGGAAAAGTTTCAATAAAATAGGATGCAAAAATTCCACATAATTATTTATTTCTGCCTTTCTCTCATTTCCAGTTTGTATCTTTAAAAAGGCAAATTCTCTTGTCCTAAAATTCACAGCGGTGGCTTTAATTTTTTCTACTATTGCTTCATTCTTCCTCACAATTCCAAACATCTGAGAAGAACAAGCTTCCTTTCTTACCAACTATTCCCTTTGTAAACATTTGCAATCTGGCTCCTGCCTCCCATTACCCTGAAATTGTTCTCTTGATGCTCACCAGTGTTTAGCCTTACCTCCAAAACTTTGTTCTCCATAAATCCTCATCCCTCCTTGGGCTGTCTGTAACATTTACAACTCTTGAAAACTCCATTACTTAAACTTTCGTTTTAGGACTTAGGCCTTAGCAAGAGGGAGAATTTCTTCATTCCTTACTTCTGCTTGATCTCTTTTGAAGTCTTTAAATGAGACCTTGTTAAGTTTCTTTCTCTGGGCTTTTTCCCCTTTTTACCAATCTCATATATACTGAATTACTTTAAATATCATCTAATGGAAGTCTTTCAAATTTTCTTTCCTTAATTTTCACTTTAATATTGAGCAACTGGCTCCTATTTTCAATTACCTGTCTGATGTCTTTACACAGACTGTGTTTAACCAAATCTAAACTTATTTTGTTGTTCTACCAAACCATCTGAATTATTAAATCAGTAACCATTGAGTCACCAGAATGAAAGAAAAATAAAAGAAAATACGCCTGAGCTGAGTTCATCACTTTCTTTTGGTATTATTACTACTCCATCTCTCTCCACCATTTTTCTATTTAATTTGCACTATTATTTTCCTGTATCAGATTTCCTGCTTAGAGTACCAAACTTCTCTGTTGCTTTCATTTTACAACTATAAAAATATTTGCATGGCACTATTATGAGACTAAACAAATTATACAAATAAAACAATTAGAACAAAGTCTGTTGTAAAAATTACTTAATAAATGTTAGCTTTTGCCACCACTGTTTTCCTCATCTTGTTCCTTTTCCTCCTTCTGAGCAAGCTGGAGACTCATTCCAAAAGCCTAAGTAGTAAGAAGAGTCAAAAATGTATGTTGTAGTCTAAAATCTGAGGTCAGGATTGACACCCAAGAGAAGCTAATGTTGCAGCTTGGATCTGAAGGTGAAGTAAGACCAATATCAAAGCTCCAGGCTGTTGAGGAGGAGGAATGCCTTCTTACTTATTGGGGAGGTCAGTCATTTCTGTTCTGTTCACACTGTACTATTTGGTTCAGGTCCATGGGCATTAGAGAGGGCAATCTGCTTTACTTGAGTTAATCCATACAATAAAATGTTGATTTTATTAAAAAAAAAAACCCTCACAGACACATCTAGAAAAAATTAACTAAATAGCTGTGCATCACTTGGCCTAGGCAATTTGACAAAAAAACTTAATGTACCAGTCAACCTTCACATCAGGAGACAAAATATCTGGTAACCACAATTTAGAGTGAGAAGTTTATTTGGCTCAGTCTTTCAGATGATTCAGTTGCCTGACTTCAAGGTAGAAAGGACATGGCAGAAGGGCATGGTAGATACAAGTTGCTCAATCCATGGCAGCTGGAAAGTAGAGCAGGAAGAGTGAGACTGAGATCAAGAGCCCCTCCAAAGGTGCACACCAAGGATCCACTTCCTCCAGCCAGGTTTGAAGTGCTGACAGCACAATCTGCTCTACACTCACCAACTGAGTAACCTGCTGATGAACGTAGTGCTCCCGTGATCCAGTGACCTTCTGGAAACTTCACCTCCGAACACAACAAATTTTGGGAGGACATTTTTGATTCATTATACAAGTGCTAAGTTTTCCCAAGTAAATATGCTAGAGGACCTGGGGACATCCAGGGTTATGATTTACATCTAAATGTTTCACTAGAGCAGCATGAATTCACAGGTGGGTTTTGGAATGACTGAACTATGAGAGTGTTTTAGCTGACTTCTTTGGAGTAGGGATCTTGTCTAAATATACAGGTCACCAGGGACATGGGCTGGAAGTCCGTATCTTCATTCTCAGCTCCTTCATTCACCCTCTATGCTCTTGGCTGCAATAAGATGAGTAGTTTCTCCTCTATGATGCCTCTGTGCCATGCTGCCCCACCTTGAAGCCAGCAACTATGGCCTGAAACCTCTACAAACTGTGACAAACAAAACTTTTAATTTGCAAGTCTCAAGTATTGTATTTCAGTGACGAGAAAGTGAGTATGACACCCTAGGAACATGGCCTTGGGATAATAGAAGCCTTAGTAATGTATGGACAAGTCTTTTGGTATTAACTTCTTGGAATCATTTGTGCCCATGATTTTGTAACTCCTAGAAATAACTGAAAGTGTAACTATATAGTTTCCCTTATATGAATTTTATGAATCTGTTAAAGGTTTTAAAGCAATTTAAAATTTTAAAAATTGTAAATGGACATTTGTAATGATAACAATATGATGAAAATAATTATGTTGATTTAGGTACCAGTGTAAAACTATGAATTTTAGAGTTGAACTAATTTCTACACTTTGAAGAAGTATAAATTCAATTCATGTAGCTTATTACATCCAAGTTTCTGCATCATTTATGTCTTTGCTCACACGTTGGTATGCGCGTGATCTTCGGTACTTTGCGGATATGAGAGCAATGAACTGAGCAATTGAGGTTGTTAGTTTCAGAAAATGCTCTTCTGGCAAAAGAAATAGAGACAGCTTTATGTCATCTATAGTTTTTCCTTTAAAGATCAATGTTCTTCAATTTACTGTTATTACATGCCTGGATCTTGTTATGGGATTTTATCACTATAATTAAATGAATAATGAGTATAATAAATAGTAATTGCATATACAGCACAAAGAACTGTGGAAAACAAGCTTTATCTCATTTTACATACATATCTGCTAATCCCAGAATCATTTTAATTTTAAAGTTCTCTTCCAAGTGTGAATGCTGCTTTGTTTTGTAACCTGAGACTTTGGGAAGTCTTTAACCTGTGTATTTAGAGCAGTATATGTGTATAATTGAGCCTTTTGAAATTTCTTGCTTACTTCAAAAAGCAATCTCGAGCCTTGTACACCCTCTAAGGAAACTTTCTCAGGATCTTATGTCCTCTTTTTTATACAGCCAACCCTCATAACATTTTTACCTATGTCCACAAGATCAAGGTTATTTTAAATACAGACATTAGTCATATTTACATTGAATAATTAATGTAGCCATAGGAAGTAAGCCAGTACCCGTTATTTCAGGCACATATTAAAGTTCTTTTGAATCTTACTTCATGTAGTTAATCAGGAACTCTTTCTTGAGTTTCTGTATGTGCTACATGTATCTATTGTCTCTTGGTACTTGGTGTATCAGACAATGACAGAGAACAAGACTCCAGTTACATGCAGTTTTGTTTTGTTTTGTTTTTAGAGAGGAGGACAGGAAATAGTCAAATAAAACAAGAGGAGTAATAAATGTTACAAAATGAATACCAGAAGATTGAGAAATAGAAGAGAAAGGGTAGGTTACAACTTTCAATAGGTATACAAAGAAGGTTGCATTCTGAAGGTTAAATTTCAGAAAAGAACTATGAGAACTAGATGGATAATTGGGGATGGGATGCCCTTAATGTGTTTGAGGAATATCAATCCAGGAGGATACTGTAACTGACACAGTGTGTAACATTGAAGACTGGTAAGAAATAAGCTTGGGAAAATGATGATGGACCAGATCACATAGGGCAGCGATGGCAAACCTTTAAGAGACGAGTACTCATTTTGACCTAGAGAAGAAAAAGTATGTGTGCCATTTAACAAGAAGAGGTATTATCAGGAATACTGTGTTTGGCATGATACTTTTGAAATTCTGTCATTAATCTGAGTGGAAATAGACTAGGGGAGCTAGCTAAATGAGATAGCAAACTCTTAGCTGGTCACATACATTTAAGAGTCTTCCGTGTGTCACAGATAAACAGTGAGGCTGAACGAATTATCAAACAACAGGACAGATAGAAAAGATCAGAGTTCCCAAAGATCAGAAGTCCCTGCATTATTCCTGATTTTTATAGACTGAAGATCTGAATAGATTCTGTCACAATAGACTACAGAGGAAAAAAATCAGGAAATTGTCTTAAAAGCCCTGTGGAAATCTACTGAAGTAACTTTTTCAAGAAAGAATGACAAATGATAATTGGTTATTGGATTTAGCAATGTGGAAATTTTTGGTGACTTTGATAGAAGCAGTTGCAATGGAGGGATTTGGTAAAAGACTGAGAAAATTGGTTTAAAACAGGATAGCAAGCCATGGGTCTCAGCAAGTATTGAAAACTCCGAAGATTCACGTATGCTGTGACTAATAAAAAGAAATCATAGATATTGGATCTAAAGAAAGTTTATTAGGGAGGGAATATATTGTATTGTACTTGAATGTCAACGGAAGACTTTCTGTAGAAGAGAGTCATTTAGTAACTCCAATGTCCTTTAGAAATCTATTTATATAATGACGTTATGCTCATCAGAGTAGAGAACACAAAAGAAACAATCCCATTGCCAAGTCTGTATATGGTACTGCGAACAATGGAAACTTTACATCTTTATTTCTGGACTACTTGCATCTAAAAATTAGGAAGATTTCACCTGCCTCGAATTTATATAGCAATTTCCTATCACATGTTTAGGTACTATTTTGTTTTCTTATCCTCAGCAACTTTAGTCATAAATATAAGATTTTGTTCTTTTATCCTAAGGCAAAAGTACTTCCTCCCATAGTTAAGGAGTTTTTAAACACTCAGTTTTTGCTTTTACATAGAGTTTAATGGCACAGCAGACACTAAGGCCTTTAGCTCTTCTCTCTAAGGAGAAGACATATATTGTCAGAAGATGATTAATAAGAAAAGATAATCATTTACAGTATTTGCAAGAGGAAAGTTGGGAAATACAGTAAGATATATTCACAGTCAGTAGAATATATTAAAGAGTAATTTTATGTAAAATAGCATCATAAATATAGAAATCAAATGAGATTTTGTATACGACTGTCTCTAGAACTACAGATAGTGCCAGAACATCTCTGAAAAAAAACAAGGCAAATTTAGTTTTAAAAGTTTGACAGGGAGTTAATCACAGAGGTGCTCTCTGTTGTCTGTTGTAGATAAAGAATGTGATGTTCTTGTTGAATAGATTTTTTAATTAATAAAGAATTATACACTATTCAGGATTGCCAATTTTCCAAAGAATTAGGAAACAATAAATATACTTAATGCTAAATTAAATCAATCACAATTTAAGCATTTTAATGATTCCAAATTCACTAAAATTATTTTACACACGTAAATGAGATTCAGCAGCTGTGGAATGTGAAACCGATGTAAGGGTAGAGTAAGAACCAGATTACTGATTATATTTTAATTGGAGCGTGTCTAATAATAATGAAGTTCAGCTTAGAAAACTCTGTAAATATAGTTAGTGATTTTTATTTAATACAACAAGATTTGTTGTGACAAAACTATTCATTGATTCATCTAGCATTTGTGGAAAACATACAGCTAGCTTGGTAATGCATTAATTGTCTTTTGAAAAATAGGGGTTGTACCACAAAAGTTTCAATCTTCAAGATACTGAGAGTGGAGTTTATTAGGCAGAAATACAAGACAGTAGCTTATGCTGGATGGTATCAAAGCAAAGAAGAAGATTTTGGCCTAAACTTAGGTGAAAAGAAAGGAATTTCTGGGAAGTTCATATCTCTGTAAGTTTGAAATCCTAGGCTTTCTTGGCTCTGTATCTTTAAGACATATGGCAGCACATTTAATAGCAAGAGAGATAAGTGGATACAGTCAAGGAACTGAAGGTAGAAGTCTTGCCTTGTGTCGATTTAGGCTTCCATATGTATTAGAGGAAAATCACTGTTGCAAACCTTTTTGGTGATGACTAAAATATTGTTGGAATTACTTTTCACTTAGTTAATAATGCCTAGAAGGTAAAATATTTCTATATAATCTTTATTTTTTAGTGACCTACATGATGGGGAGAATCTGAAAAGATCACAAATAGATTTCATGTATCAATAAAAATATGTACGCAGAGGGATTTCAGAAACATTAATCTATAATAATGACAGATCATATCAGGAGGTAGAAGCTAAGCAAAAGCTTTGCTTTTGCTGCCATTGCTACTCTGTCTGTCTGTCTGTCTGTCTGTCTGTCTGTCTGTCTTCTCTCTCTCCCTCTCTCTGTTTTTGTTTTTTCTGTTGTCATTTGTTTTTAACCAAGATTATTTAGTAAAGAGATTTGATACCGATTATTTCAGCTCCACAGGTATAAAAATGACACACTAACGTTCTGTGGATAGCAACTGCTGGAAGTTGCTTCCCCTTCACGTGGGGGCATTAAAGGTTAAAATTACTAAAACAGGAAATCTGCAGCTCAAACTCAGGTTCCGAAACTCAGGTGTCCAAGGGGGAGCTGCTGCTCACTGCTAAACCCCTGTCTGCGAGGGCGTGATGAGGTCGGCTCTGCCACCGCTGGGGACGTGACACTGAAACCAGCCGCTGCGCGGAGATGAAATGTCACTGTCAGGTGAAAAAGTGTTGCACTGGTGATGTTACGAGCAGCTGGAAGCAAAAGCAGGAGCAGAAAACAAATAGGAAGCAGCGCGTCTCCCCTCTTTCCTCCTCGCTTGAAGTGCTTTTCTGGCGTCTCACAGGGCAGATCCTGAACAGCGGCCAGCTTGAACACAGAAGTTACATCGGCAGCAAGTCTGAGCCCCAGCATTAAATCCGAAGGACAGAGGAGGAGTTTGGAGCTGACAGTGATAATGGCAAATGCGACAAAATTTACAACTCAGATCCCAGGCCCTTAACGTGTTTGAACACAATATCCCATTATCCCTGCCTAACTGAGTTGCACATGAGAGTTGAATTTGTTAAAAACTTGCTTTTCCTGCCGTGGAATTGAATGTTGGTTACTCAATCAATGCATTCGCACTTTTTAAAAGTTTGATTTGAGGAAAGTTGTAAAATATTGCCAAGTAGTGTCTCAGTCTGCTTCAAAACAAAGAAAAGCTCAATTGAATGAATGGATCTGTTTTGAAGTCATTTTCATCATTATTTGTTGTTTTATATAAGTCTGGCATTAAATTTCATTTTTACAATTTCATGTTATGGGTTTTCTTTAATTATAAAATGTAAGATATGTATACAAAACACACTTTTGTAGTTTTAATTTATTTTGTATTGGTATATGTTTATGCTATATAATAATTACATTCATTTAGGGGAAATGGTATATAAACATATCAAATATTGGTCATCTTTACTCTCCTGTCACTAAGAGAATGTTTTTTTTTAATCCAGAGATAGTTTCATTTCAGTGTATTATGATTTCATAGTTTTCTAAACACCGATCAGCCATGTCCAGCACAGCTCTTGACCGTCTGGAGTGAGGACACGGGGAATGAAGAAAACAAGAGTGAAGGTGCCCAGCGGTGAGGGCAGGTGGCGCGCTCTCTCCTCAGGAGAGGAAGGAACAGCCCAGCCCTGCGGCTCCTTTACTTATGCATCGGCCTATGAATAAGTTCATGGGGAGTTTCAGGGTGGGGAGGATCTAGGGCAGGAA
>PVLA01018406.1:0-14573 GCA_004027455.1 Hydrochoerus hydrochaeris | reverse complement strand
AGACCATAGGAGCAAAATCTATCCTTACATAGTGTTAAATAAGGAGTTTGTATGAAAAGTGCTTCCCCTTGAGAGAGTGGTTTTATTTGGTGGTAGAGAAATTCAGGAAAGACAGTATATAAAACAAAGATAATTGGAATGGAAGTGGAAGCAAGGCTAGAGAACAAAAGATGTTATACAAGGATTGGTAAACTAGAGAATGGGGTAGTAAAGAAAGAATGAAAGAATATTTAAGGGGCTATTTCAGCTTGGTCTATGGTTTTGAGGAATGTGATTATTTTTCTCTGGCTGGAGTTCTCCCCCGTCATTTAGAAAGGCAGAAGAAAAGAAAGAAAGAAGAGAGAAAGAAAGAGAAGAGAGAAAATGACAAGACAAAGAAACAAAATGCAACCTCAGACCTCCAGCACACCTAGAACAAATCCATGACAAAAAAAGAAAGAGAGAAGAAGCAAAAGGAAAAATGAGTGGAAAGGGACCAAATACTGAGTCCCAGATTTTTCCTGAGCTGCTTTCCTTTCTGAGGTGTAGTTGGAGTGGACAGATTCCTGTACTGATTCCTGATTCTCCTGGAAGTGCGGTTGCAGAGAGCTGGATTTATCATTGCATGCAATACTTCTATGCCTCTAGTTCCACTTGTCCATCATCTGCTCCTTATTCAGGATCCTATTGTGTTGCTGATATTCCCAAGGTCTCGGGGCTAGTCCTCTCACCAGCTGTGCCATCCTGAGTCACTGGAGGAAAAGTTACACCTGCTTCCTTTTGGATTTCATTTAAATGGAATATCTTATTCCTTTTCTCCACTCTCTGCCTGTAGAGTGCTCTTATAGGTAAAGTTAATTTCTTTCAATGAACCTTTATTTGCATTTTGTTTCTTTTTACTCAGTCGCTTTTTGGGTTTTATTTGGAGAATTTAATTTATGTTCAAGATAAAAATTGATAGGGAAGTCTTCCAAGAGCCATTTTTTAACCTATTCTTGTCTGTCATGTTATGTAGCTTCTTTCTTTTTTCCTTTCTTCATTTCTTTTCTTTCTTTCTTTCTCTTAGTTTTCCTTTGTGATTAAGAAAGTTATTCTAGTGGTATGTTTTGGTTTGTTGCTTTTTTAAGGTTTATTCTCTATTTGTACACATTTTTATGCATATTGATTATATTCATCAGGAGGAATTTGCACCTGTACGTAATGTATATTATTTTTTATTGCTTGTTATGTTTCATTTATCTGTTATAAAATGTTTGCTTTCAGTTCATGTTGAGAATTATAGCAAAAATCTTTTGACTCTAACAAACTAGTTTCAAATGAGAGCAATTTAGCATAACCATAAAGAAAAGAAGTTAACCCTGTAAGAAAAGTCTACACTTGTGCTCTATTCCTCCCAATTTTGAAATCTCATTTAACATAATCCACATTGCTCATCTTTAACATATTGTTAGTTATTACAAGTTTTATATGTGCTGTATTTTAGACTTTATTCTAAAGTACTGAACAATTTATGTACCATATTTACAATTTTTTTCCTTTTTATCATGCATTTTCCCTCCCTTCCTTCCTCCTCCCTCCATCTTTTGATTCTCTTCCCATTTGAGAAAGATCTACCTCCCTACTTTCTCTTATCCTTTCTTTTGTTTTTTATTTATACTTATATATAAGAGAAACCTTGTGATATTTAGCCTTGTGTACCCAATTTATTTAGGAAAGATTCCTCATCCTCTCCAAACTTGAGTTCCTCATATCTAAGATGAGATAAATTTTACTTGTCCAAATTTACTGAGGCTCAATAAAATAATATCCAAAATAAATCAGCATACATACTGTCCTAATTTAAGGACTCAGGACATCTAACTCTTTTTTCTCCTTATTGTTATAAAACCAAAGTACTGACAAGTTTATCATTGATTCTAATTATTGCTTTGGAAACAGACTAAACTCTTCAAGATGCCATGTTAAAAATCTAAGTATGGAGTTGGCACCATTCACAGACCATGGAGGAGGAGAAGCAGATACCAGCCACTTTCTATGAGTTGGAACCATGTGGAGACTGCAGAGAGGAGAACAAGACGCCAATAACTTCCTGTTAGTCAGTGTCATTCATGGTATGTGAGAACAAATAAGCAGCTAATTCCTGTGAGTCAGTGCCATATGGAGGCTATGGAAGGATAACAAGAAGCCAGCCATTACCTGAAAGTCAGTGACATGGGCAGTCACAGGGAGGAGAACCAGATGCAAACCCCTTTTGCACCCATAGGTGGGGAGACAAGAAGAGCCAAGCCCACCCTCCCACCTCCACCACACATAAGTGACCAGCTGATCTGAAGAAACACAGGCTGAGATGATAGCTATTGAAGTAAAATACAACTTAATGCTTATAGTGTTTAGTCTTTCACTGACTTTGCATGCCTAAAGCTAGTAGTCTGATCATCTTTTTAGAGGATAACAGTACACAATATAGCTCCCACCACCTGCTGGCCCACAGGATGACCACAGGACCCCACCTTGGCTCAGGCCACCATGCCGTGCCTGTGCCCAAGCACCCTCCCCCAGCCTGCCAGCCCAGAGGAAAACCACCACAGCCCACTGCGGCTTGGGCCTCTGAGCCCCACCTGTGCCCCTGTGCACCCCCCATGCATGCTGGCCCAGAGAATAACTATCATGGACCATCATGGCTCAGGCCATCATGCCATGCCTGTGTCCCAATGCACTCCTCTTGTGCAGAGTTATGGAGGATAACTGCCATACCCCACCCTAGCTCTGACCACCATTGCACCTGGGACCCGGAATGCTCCTCCCATGTGCCAACACAGAGGACTGCTGCACCCATCCTGGCTTGGCACACTGCCTTCGCCTACCCTCCCCATCTCTTAGACCAAGCACTGCTGTGAATGTTTGGCTCCCACTCTCCATGCCAGAACCGTGAACTGCAGTGGATTTTCTGTGCTGGTTTAATGGGAGACATGGTGGCACCTTGTCCTGACACAGGACCCTGGCAGGTTCTGGTCACTATGTACCCAATAATGGGGCAGGCATCAACCACACAGTAGAACCCTAAGAGATGCACTGCTGTCAGTTGTGACTATTGGGATTGAATAAGATATTGGCCCAGAAGCAAAATGACGAAAAAGAAACATGCAATCTCAATCATCTAGTCCATCAGGAGCAAATACAGGTGACAGTGAAATAGAAGAGTTTAAAAGTCATACACCAGAAATCTGAGAAAATATAGCAAGTAAAGAAAAAAAATCCATGAGGTTATAGAGGAAATAAAATTAGACATAATGTCTTACATAAAGACAGAAATAACAACCTTAGTAAAGGTGTAGCTAAGTGCAGCTAGAGGAGAAATAGATAAAAAAAAATACAGGAGCATGGAAAGCTGAATGAAACTTTGAATGAACAATGCAGAAAACAAGCAGAATCTAGGAAACAAATTCAAAGCGATTTACAAGAAACAAAAATATCCATTGAATGCTGGCAAAACTGTTTATATGAAACTGAGGATAGAATTTCAGACCCTGAGGACAGGATCACAGAGAGTGAACATGAAAGGGCAGAACTTACAAAAACAACAAAGCAGCATGAAATGACAATCCAGCAGCTTCAAGATGATACCAAGTGAAACAATGAAAATCTAATAGGCATCAGTGAAGGTGCAGGAGACAATGCAAAGCACATAACTAAACTATTCACAGAAGTAATAGCAGAAAATTTCCCAAACATGGGGAAAAAAGCTGATATACAAATAAATGAGGCATATAGAACACCAGACATTCACAACCAACATAAATATACACCTAGATGTATAATAATTAAGATTTCAGACATACAGCATAAAAACAACACTAAAAGCTGGTAGGGAAAAGACACAACTCACCTGTCAATGAAAGCCTATTAGAATCATGGCAGACTTTTCAGCACAAACAATCAGGTTAAGACAAGGTTGGAGTGAAGTATTTCAAGTCCTAAAAGAAAACAACTTTCAGCCCAGACTAATGTATCCAGCAACACTGAGTTTCAAATTTAATGGAGAAACAAGATACCTCCATGACAAAAAACAACTGAAGAAACTCATGTCCAACACACCAACCCTAGAAAGAGTGTTGAACGACATACTAAAAAGAGATAAAAATGACCACAGTCTCCAGAACAACAACAAAATGAAACCACCAGATTGGAAAGGAAATTAAACAAGGGAGAAAAGCAGAAAACCAACAACAGTAGCACAATATGGCAAAGTCAAGCCAGTACATATTGGTGATATCCACAATGTAAATGGGCTCAATTCACCTGTCAAAAGAAATAGGTTAACAAAATCAATCAAGAAACAACACCCACAATATGCTGCATACAAGAAACACATCTGACTCAAAAAGAAACCCATAGATTAAAATTCAAAGGATGGAAAACAGTATTCCATGCAACAGAAACCCAGAAAAAAGCAGGGATAACTACTCTATTTGCAGAAAATGTGAATTTCAAACCTAAAATGATTAAAAGAGATAAACAAGGCCACTACATACTTGTAAGTGGAAAACTACAAGAGGAAAAATTAACAATAATAAATATATATGCATCAAATACAGGAGCACCCAACTATATAAGACAAATATTTATTCACATGAAAAACGAAATACACAAAAACACAATTGTAATAGGAGACCTTAACACCCTACTATCATAAAGAGATAGATCCACTAGACAAATTCAGCAAAGAAATAACAGAACTGAATCACATCTGTGAATGAATGGATTTAGTGGATGTTTACAGAGTGTTCCACCCAACCACATCAGAATATACACTCTTCTTAGTTGCACATGGGACATCCTCCAAAATAGAACATATATTAATTCATAAAACCATTCTTAACTAAATGCAAAAAGAGAAAAATTATTCCATGCATAATATCTGAACATAGTGCACTAAAATTGGAAATAAATGGCAAAAAGCTGCAAAACCTGCATAAATACATAGAAATTATATAACCACCTTCTGAACAATCAGTGGATTACAGATGAAATTAAAGAAGAAATAAAACAATACCTACAATACAATGAAATGCAGCTACAACATACTGTAACTATGGGATGCAAGGAAAGCAGTCCTAAGAGAGAAATATATAGCAATAAATAGTCACATCAAGAAAATGGAAATGAGCACAAATAAATAACCTAATTCTACATCTCAAGATCATAGAAAAGGAAGAGCAAGTCAAACCCCAAACTCAAAGATGAGGGGAAATTGTAAAGATTAGAGCAGAAATTAATGCAATTGAAATCCAAAAAAATAAAATACAAAGAATTAACAAATCAAAGAGCTGGTTTTTTGAGAGAATAAAAAAAATTGATAAAACTCCAGCCAAGCTTTTCACAAAAAAAGAATGTAAAACCTCGAATTCATCCAAAAAGGACAGAAAAAAGAGAAATTACTACAGATCCCATGTAAATTCAAAAGATCATGAATATCTACTTTGAAAATCTCTACTTACATAGAGTGGAAAACACAGAGGAAATGGACATCTTTAGAAACATATGAACTACCAAAGATCAATGAAAAAGATTTAGCAATGTTGAATAATCCAACATCAGCTACTGAAATCAAAAACATGATTAAAAAGTTACTAACAAAGAAAAGCCCAGGCCCTGATGGATTCACAGCTGAATTCTATGAGAAATTTAGAGAAGATTTGATGCCAATACTACTTAAACTCTTCAATGAAATTGAAAGAGAAGCAATCTTCCCTAACTCATTCTTGGAGGCAAGTATCACTCTGATTAAAAAAAAAAAACAAAAAACACCAAAGAAAGAGCCAAACAAGAAGACCCAAACAAGAAGACCCAAACAAGAAGGAGAACTATAGACCAATCTCACTAATGAATATTGATGCAAAGATTCTCAATAAAATACTGGCAAATAGAATGCAGCAAATCATTAAGAAGATTATACATCATGACCAAGTGGGGTTTATTCCAGGCATGCAGGGATGGTTTAATATATGCAAATCAATAACTGTGATACACCACATCAACAGAGCCAAACAAAAACCACATGGTCATCTCAATAGATGCAGAAAAAGCTTTTGATGAAGTCCACTCAGAATACACAGTGTCTACCTCAACCTTATAAAGGTCATCTATGACAAACCAACAGCCAGCCAACATTATACTAAATGGACAACTTGAAGCTTTCCCTTTAAAATCAGGCACAAGACAAGGATGTCCACTATCACCACTCCTTTTCAATATAGTTCTGGAAACACTAGCCAGGGAAATCAGATAAGAGAGAGAAATAAAAGGAATAAAGATAGGAAAGGAAGAAGTTAAACTATCACTATTTGCAGATGACATGATACTCTATATAGAAGACCAAGAAAAAAAACTCTATTAAAAGACTATTAGAGGTAATAAACAAGTTCAGCAGCATAGCTGGATAAAAAGTCAATGCTCAAAAATCAATAGCCTCCTTGTACACAAACAAAAAATTCCCTGAGAAAGAAATTATGGAAATATGCCTTTCAAAATAGCATCTAAAAAAAATGCAATACTTAGGAATCAATCTAACCAAGAATGTAACAGACCTATATGCTAAAAATTATACTACTCTAAAAAAGGAGATTGATGAGGATATTACAAAATGGAAGGATATTCCTTGCTCTTGGCTAGGAAGAACCAATATTGTGAAAATGGTCATACTCCCAAAACTGTTATACAGATTCAATGCAATCCCAATCAAAATACCTTTAACATACCTTACAGATCTAGTGAAAATATTCCTAAAATTCATTTGGAAACAGAAGAAACCTAGAATAGAAAAAGTGATCTGGGCAACAAAGGCAAGACAGGAGGCATCACAATTGCTGATTTGAAACTATATTACAAAGTCACAGTAATAAAATCATCATGGTGCTGGCAAAGAAATAGACCTGAGGATCAAAGGGACTTATTAGAAGATAGAAACACTACTACAAGGACACTCAGCCGGGGCTGGGGTTTTAGCTCAAAAGCATAAGAGCCTGTCTTGCAAGCATGCAGTCATGAGTTCAATCCCCAGTACTGATAAAAAAAAAAAAGACAGCCACCTTATATTTGACAAAGTGTTAAACATATTCACTGGAAAAAAAGATAGCCTTTTTCATAAACGGTGTTGGAAAAATCGGCTTTCTACATGCCAAAGACTGAAACTAGAACCAAGCCTATCACCATCCACTAAACTAAAGACAAAACGGATCAAGAATCTAAATATTAAAACAGAAACACTAAATCTACTGGAGGACAAGGTAGGTAGAAATCTTGGAGATATAAGTGTGGGCAGAGAATTCATGAATAAAACACAGACTGCATGGGAAATATGTCAAAGAATCAACAACTGGGATCTCCTATTATTGAAAAGTTTCTGCACTTCAAAAGAAATCACCAACAAAGTGGAAAAAAACCCACAGAATGGGAAAGAATTTTAGCCAACAATCCTTCAGACAAAGGAGTTATAACCAGAAGCTATAATGAATTGAAAAACATCAAACCCCCTGAATTCAAAGACCCTCTCAAAAAATGAGCATTTGACATGAGCATACAGTTCGCAGATGAAGACATACAAACGGCAAATAAATACCTGAAGAAATTTTCACCATCACGGGTCTTTCAAGAATAAAAAATTGAAACAGCATCAAAATTTCATGTCACCCCAAAAAGAATGGCCGCCATCAAGAAATCAACTGATAACAAATGTTGGTGAAGAAGTGGGAGAAAAGGAACACTTCTCCACTGTTGGTGGGAGTGTAGACTGGTGCAAACACTGGAAATCAGTATGGAGATTCCTCAGAAAACTAGAATTGGAAGTTCCATTCAATCCAGCTATTCCCCTCCTGGGTATTTTCCCAGAAAAACAAATAAATATGTCGTGGTGATATATATATGTGCACCCATGTTCATAGCGGCACAATTTGTGATAGCAAAATCTTAGAAACAACCAACATGCTAATCAACTACAGACTGGATGAAAAAAATGTGGTATTTTTATACAATGGAATACTACTCAGCTATAAAAAAAGATCATCTTGAGGCTTTTAAGGCAACTTGAGAATACCCTCAGAAGTGAAATAAACAAGACTCACATTAGTAAATATCACATTACATCTCTAGTGTAAAAATAATAAAACCTGACAGACTAATGGGATCCAAAAAGTATAATAGATATTCTAAAAGTGAAAGGGAAGGAAAGTGCTCTAAAGGTTATAATGGTATCAGTAATGTATAAGATAGATGACCATATTACTGAATTTCTATTGTATCATTGAACAGAAGGGCTTGCACTGTCAATGGCTGAGTGTCTAACCACTTTTTATGCTTTGATTTTGTGACTTTGGCAACTATTTTTAAGATGACAATGTGTAATGTATCAACTAGCGATTTTGCGATGTTAATTTTTTTGAATTCTATATTGTTCTACCTTTTTTCTTTTTTCTGTTTTTTAATGTTCTTTTCTTTCGTTAAAAAAGATAACAATATGCAACATAACAACCATTGTTAAATTTCTTTCGTTCTGTCTTGAAAGCCTATATTATTATTGTTTTGGGTTTGTTGTTGTCATTTGTCTCTTTTGCTTTTGGTTTTTCTTTTCTGACTTCTTTTTTCTTTTTAAAATAATAAATAATTTAAAAATACACAATAGAGCATCTATGGGTGCTCTCCTTCTGAAGGTGGCAGCAATCATTAATTTCCTGTTATCTTGTCTTGAATTTCTATATCATTTTCATTGTTTTGTTTGTTTTGGTTTTATTCTGTTTTGCCTTGTTTGATTTTATTATATCTGATAGCATGGGCAGCTATTTCAAAGACAACAAGAAGCCCAACCAGGAGCAAGACCCTGGCACCATATTTCAGAGATGTACCCAGGCTAGCTGCATGGTCTAGAGGCTCCGAACTGCTCCCAGCCAGATGAAAGACCTTGAGGGTCACACCCTGAGGAAATGCCCTGGCTAGCAACTTGGGTCACAGAGGCTCTGAACTCCAACCAACCAGGCCCAAGATCCCACCACTTCACTCCTAGGGTGTGCCTTTGTTACCTGCACAGAGGATCTGAGCTCTGCCCAGCCCAACATCCCAGTGCAATCTATCAGGGGAACATGTAGCCAGCCTCACAGAACACAGAGGTACCTAGCCCACCCCAGCCCAGAGCCCCAGAGTGACACAACAGGAAGCAACCAGACTATAGAACAGGTCTTAGAGAATTTGAACTCTGCCCATCAGAGCACCAGGATCAGACCCATAGTTCAAGGATGCATCCCACTAGCCACTCAGGTCCCAGAGTTTCCAAATTCCACCCAGCCAGGATCAAGGCTCTGGTGGCACACTCTGGGGGTCCTTCTCTGCTGGACAACTTGTCACACAGGTTCTCAACTCCACCAAACAAAGTGATAGGCTCTGGTGATACACTCTGAGGATTCATCCCTGTTAACCACCTGGGTCCTAGAGGTTGTGAACTCCATTCAGCCAGATGCTAGGCCTTGGCAACACACTCTAAGGATGTATCCCTGCTAGCTGCATGGCGGATCCAACCTCTGCCCATCCCACTGTCCCAGTGAAACCCAGCCCAGTACATCAGGGGAATGCCCACTCAACCTTGCAGTTCACAAAGCACAAGGCTTTGTGCCAGGCACCACAGTTTGGGTGTGCTTTTGGGCTAGGATGGGGATACCAGAAGATTGAAGCTCTGTCTAACACAACATTCCAGTGCAGTCCATTAGGAGGGTGCCTGGCCAGCCACATGGGTTCCAGAAGAAAATGACAAAATGACAGAGCAAGATACAGTCTCAGTCCTCCAGCCTCCTAAGAACAAAACCAGGAGATATTAAAATAGAAGACACTAAAAATTGCACATCTGAACTTTCTGAAATGATACCAGCTGAAGTAAAGAAGCAATTCCATGAAGCTGTAGAGAAAATTAGATCAGAAATAATCTTTCAGGTAAAAAAAAGAAAAAATAAAATAAATGACAAATTAACAAAGAAATGCTGTGTGTATCTAAAGATCTAGATTTAAAAAATAGGTGAACTTAAGAAAATAGTAAAAACCTTGAATGAACAATATACAACAGAATTAGAATGCATGAAACAGATTCAAAGGGATATTCAGCAAATTAAAAATTCCATTGAAATCTGGCAAAATCACTTAAATGAAGCTAAAGATAGACTCTCAGACCTTGAAGACTGGATGGAAACTTACAATCATGAAAGAAAAGATCTCTTAAAAATAATAAGGAACCAAGAAAGAACAACTCAATGGCTGAAAGGTGATACAAAGAAAAACAACATAACACCAATAGGTGTCAACAAAAAAGCAGTCATCACCACGAATAATATACAAAGATTATTTGCAGAAATAATAGCAGAAAAATTTCCAAACATGGGAAAAGAATCTGATATCCATATAAGTGAGGCATACAGAACCCCAATTAACCATAACCAAAATTAATCTTCACCCAGACATATAATAACTACAATATCAGAAATTCAGCACAAGAATAGAATACTAACAGCTATCAGAAAAAAGAAATGGATCACTTATGAAGGGAAATCTATCAGAATCATAGCAGACTTCTCAACACAAATATTCAAGTCAAGAAGAGCTTAGAATGAAGCTTTCAGGTCCTGAAAGAAATCAACTTTTAATCCAGATTGATGTACACAGCAAAACTATCTTTGAAAATTGATGGAGAAATAAGATGCCTCAGTGACAAAGAACAACTCAAGAAATTCATGACCACCAAACCAACACTGCAAAGAGTACTGAAAGACACTCTAGAAAGAGATAAATATACATACAACCCCAAGAACAACAACAACAACAGAACAAAAACACTAAGCCAGGCAAACAAACAGAAAAACTAGACAACCAACAACAGAAAGATAACGTGACAGTGATAAGTCAGCACATACTAGTTATATCCATCTATGTAAATGGCCTCAACTCACCAATAAAAAGAAACAGACTGGGAGAGTGGATTAAGTAATGAAATTCACCAATATGCTATGTAGAAGGAAAACATTTAACTCAAAAGGAAACTCATAGACTAAAAGTCAAAGTGGGGAGAACAATACTCCATGCAACAGGAGCCCAGAAAACAGCAGGGGTAGCTATTCTGCTTGCAAACAATGTGAACTTCAAACCAAGAATGATCAAAAGAGATAAAGAAGGTAACTACATACTTGTTAGGGGAAAATATGAAGAAAAAGAGATTACAATCATAAATATATACACACCAAATATGGGAGCAACTAACTATGTAACACAAATCTTAATAGACATGAAAAATTAAATAAGAAATAATACAATTACAGTGGGGAGAACTTAATGCTCCACTGTCACAAAACGACAGATCAAACAAAAAAACAAATAACAGAACAATCAAACTTGTGAACAAATGGAGCTAGTACATGTGTACCAAGCTTTCCACATGACATCAGAATACATATTCTTGTCAACTGCACATGTATCATTCTCTAAAATAGACCATATACTAGCCCACAGAAAAATCTTTGGCAAATATAAAGGAATTGAAATAATCTCATGCACATTATCTAGACACAGCACAATAAAATTGGAAATTTATGACAAAAACCCACAAGAAACTCATAAACACATGCAATTTAAATAACACTCTGCTAAACAACTAATGGATCACAGAAGAAATTAAACATCTACAATCCAATTAAAATGCAAATATAAATTATTGGAACCTGTGGGGCACAATGAAAGTAATGCTCAGAGGAAAATTTATAGCACTAAATGTCCACATCAGGAAAATGGGAAGAACACAAATAAATAACCTAATATTACACCTCAAACTTGTAAAAGAAGAGCAAATGAAACAAAAACACCAAAGAAGGGGGGAAATTAAAGATCACAGCAGAAATTAATGCAACTGAAACTAAGAAAATAATACAAAGAATTAATGAATTGAAGAGTTGAGTCTTTGTAATAATAAATAAAATTGATAATCCCATAGCCAGTCTTATCAAAAACAGGAAAGAAAAAACCCAAATGCACACAATAAGGAATGAAAAGGGTAAAGTAACTTCAGACTCTATGGAAATACAGAAGATAATCAATACCTATTTTGTAAATCTTTACTCTCATACATTCAATAACACAGAAGAAATGTACATATTCTTGGAAACATATTAATTACCAAAGCTGAGTCAAGGAGATGTAACACTGCTAGATAACTGAATTTCGGTGAATCAAATTGAAAATATAGTTAAAACATTACCAACAAAGAAAAGCCCAGGTCCTGATGGATTCACGGCTGAATTCTACAAAAAATTTAGGGGAGAGTAATGCCAACACCCCTCAAATTCTTCAAGGAAATTGAAAGGGAAGCAATTCTCCCTAACTCATTCCTAAAAGCAGGTACTACCCTAATACCAAAACCAGAGAAAGACCCAACAAGAAAAGACAATTACAGGCCAACTTCTCTAATGAACATAGATGCAAAAATCCTCAATAAAATACTGGCAAATAGAATGCAGCAAGTCATCACAAAGATTATACACCATAATCAAGCGGGATTCATCTCAGGAATACAGGGGTGGTTCAACATACACAAATCAATAAAGGTAATACACCATATCAACAGAGCCTAGAAAAAGAATTACATGATCATCTCAACAGATGATGCAAAAACTTTCAACAAAATCCAACACTCATTCATGATAAAAACTCATGAGAAAATTGGAATAGATGGTCTCTACCTCAATCTAATAAAATCTATATATGATAAACCAACAGTCAACATCTTACTAAATGGACAAAAACTGAAAACTTTCAGCCTAAAATCAGGAACAAGAGAAGGATGTCCATTACCACGCCTATTCAACATAGTTCTGCAAACATTAGCCAGAGCAATTAGACAAGTGAGAGAAATAAAAGGAATAAATATAGGAAAGGAAGAAGTTAAATTATCACTACTTGCAGATGATATGTTACTCTACATAGAATACCCCCCAAACTCCATTATAAGACTTCTGGATGTAATAACTAAATTCAGTAATGTAACTGGCTACAAGGTCAACCCTCAAAAATCAATAGCATTCTTGTACACAAACAAACACACTGAGAGAGACATAAGGGAAACCACACTCTTTACAATAGCATCAAAAAATGACATATTTAGGAATCCATCTAACAAGGGAAGTAAAATACATGTTTATTGAAAATTACATTAGTCTGCAAAAGGAAATTGAAGAGGATTTCAGGAAGATATTCCCTGTTCAGGAATAGGAAGAACAAACATTGTGAAAATGGCCACTCTCCCAAAATTGTTATACAAATTTAAAGCAATTTCAATCAAAATACCATTTGCATACCTCACAGATCTAGAGAAACCACCTGCAAAATTCATCTGGAACCAGAAGAGATCTAGAATAGCAAAGGCAATTCTGGGTAACAAAGATAAGACAGGAGGCATCAGAATCCCCAACTTGAAATTATATTACAAAACTACTGTGATAAAATGAGCATGGTACTGAAATACAAACTTACCTACAGATCGATGGAACAGACTAGAAGATATGGCCACAACTACAAACACACTCAGCCACCTCATCTTTGACAAGGGACCAAAGTGTACAGTAAATATTGTGTAAGGTAAGAAACTGCTCAAGTAGGCAAAGTAAATGGGACAGGGGATAGTTGTAAAGTAGAAAGTGAAAAGGAAAAGGCATAACTTTGTGTGTGTGTATGTGTGTATACACACATAAGATAGCTAAAATGACTTTACTACTAATTGAATTAGTTCTTGGAAAAGAACAGTTAATACTTATAAGATTAGATCAATTTTAAATGTCTACATTTTCTAATCTAAGCAACCCTTTCGAAGTTAACAATATGCAGTGCTACAACCATTGTCAAATTCCCATCATCTTGTTTTGCAAACCTATACTGCTATTGTTTTGGGTTTGTTATTGTTGTTTGTTTGTCTCTTGATTTTTCTTTTTCTTTTCTGTGTCTTTTTTCTCTTAAATAAAAAAAAAAAGCCAAAGATAGCAAGATATATTATGGGAGCCATTTTGGATTTACTGTTATCTTATTTTTAAGTTCTGTATTGCATCCATTGTTTTGTTTTTGTTGGTGCTGTTTTGTTCTGTTCTGCTTGATTTTACTGTGTCTGATGGAATGGGCAGCCCTTTTGAAGACAACAAGAGGCATTATGGTAGCCATTATTAAGTCTCCTCTTATCCTGTTTTAGAGTCCTGTATCACTTTCACTGTTTCATTTTCATTGGCTTTATTCTGTTTTATTTTGTTTCACTTCATTCTCTTTAAAAGAAAATTAAAGTACATATCTACAAATTTAGAATACTCTGAATTTGTCTATATAATTCCTCTTTCCATAGAGTTTAATATCTTCCTACATCTTCTTTATAATTAACAACTCTTTCAGTTTAGAGAACTTCCTTTAAATTTGTTGTAGGGCAAAAATCATGGAGATGTATTTTCTCAAGTAAAGTATTTGTAAAAACTGATTCAAGTTATACACATTAAATTTTGATAGATAGATGATAGATAACTAGATAGATACTTGTTATA